>ML829272.1:35376-54047 GCA_009831015.1 Picea engelmannii | reverse complement strand
TGGCATTGATTGGCAACATTTAACATGATATCCATGAAGTTATTTATTTGCAAAGGGTATGGTCCTTTGTGTTCCTGTGTGATTATATGCCTAATGAATTAGAAGTCTTGTTGTTCATACTTACCATGGCATTCAAGGTATGTTGAGCATAAAATTTTGAGTGGCATAAACTTTAAAGGATTCATATGGGTTTGATTTTGGTTTTGGGCCTAACACACACACACACACACAAATTACAAGAAAATGCATATAATATGACAATATTCATGTGAAAATGGATGATGAAATAGGTGTAAGTTTTAAACCTGTGAAATAAAGCAATGTATATAGATTCTTAAGAAAAAAAATAAATTAATCAATGGCTTGTACACATAGTACACGGAGATTTACGCTGGAAACCCTTAACTGGGAGAAAACCAACCTTCATTGGTGCCACACCTATAAAATCTTCATTGTATTAATTTCACCATTTGCAATACAATTTATACACAATATTTTAGGTATTCTGCAACTACCAAAACCCTAATCCCTTAATATGGGATTAATTTAGAAAACCTCTAAAAATATTGAAAATGCTAAAATTGCAAAAACTGCCCAAAAAAAAAAATTGGGGCACTGCCCCGAACGCTCTGCGTAACCAAGGGGGAAATCCTTACCCCCCCCTCGGAAAGTGCCCGACACACACGACACAAAGACCACTACTAGGATGGGATCATTATACGCAAACATCAATTATGGTGCACCACCCTACACATGCAAAGAATATAACACCTACCCAACATTCTCCAATTGTTGTTTTCTTTGCATACAGGGGGTCATATGATTACATAGTCAACAATCTAGGGTAGCAATGTCCATTGTTTCTCTACACCGGGAGAACTTCTTAGAGCTCACCAACTTTGTCAATGAATCTGCAACATTCTTCAAAGTGTCGACCTTCTCCAACAACACCTTCTTGTCTTCAACCATGTCTCTCACAAAGTGATACTGAACATCAATATGTTTTGTCTTTTAATGATAAGTTGGGTTCTTTGCCAAGAAGATTGCACTTTGACTGTCACAATCTAACCTTACTACTTGTTGTACGAACCAAATACCTGAACAAAATCTTTGTAACCATATTGCTTCCTTGCTTGCATGAGTGGCTACCATGTATTCAGTTTTTGTAGTTGAGAGTGCCACTTCACCCTGACTTTTGTTCATCCAACTGATTGCTCCTCCTGATCTAAAAACTTGGTGAGAATTTTCTTACATCCAAATTTTCAATGAAGATCTTTTACTTACTTGTTGTACGAACCCAATACCTAAACAAAATCTTTGTAACCATATTGCTTCCTTGCTTGCATGAGTGGCTACCATGTATTCAGTTTATGTAGTTGAGAGTACCACTTCACCCTGTCTTTTGTTCATCCAACTAATTGTTCCTCCTGATCTAAAAACTTGGTGAGAATTTTCTTACATCCAAATTTTCAATGAAGATCTTTTACTTACATTTGTTTGCAAATAAACATGAACAAATATATTCCTTAGATATTTCTTTACTAATGAATTAGATACATTCAATAGAAGCAAACAAGAAATATGCAAGCATAACAAGAGACTTGGACAATGATATGTTAACAGAGTTCACCAGACCCCCTGGCTACGTCTCTGGGTTTATGAAATCCATGAACCTGCTCTATTGATTCTTCTTTGAAGGGTTATGCATAAGCAAGCCTACAACTTGCTTCTCCTTTACAAAGAATTCTCATGAATCAACAAGCTCTCAATAAGATTTTCAACAAAAGCCTCCTTTCTTGACCTCCAAAAAGGGTTTAAATAAAGTCTCCATATGAAAACTACTTCAATATTTTTAGGAGACAAAATCTCTCAATATCCCCTAAATTGGGATCTTGGCACATCTCAAGGGATTAGTTTAGAGAATATCTCTCAACCATCCATGAAGATCTCAACTCTCCTTAAGACTCGGAACTAAAAGCCAACATGGATTTTGCACCTAATAATCTATTTTTAATAATGAAAAATACTTTAATTTTATGAGAACCCAAGCTCAAGTATTAATCATTTTACATTATGTTTTTTTTTTATCTTTTCCCCCTAAACATCAACAAGACATATCCCTAGCAGATGAAGTCCAATTGGCCTCATTTGAAAAGCATCAGATAGCTCCTGCTGAGCTCTTTCTTGACTGGACTGTGTTGGTTGCAACTGAGACCGACTTTACTTTGTCGATTGTGAAGATCCTCCTGGATCACCTCCAAATAGGTTAAACACATACCCACTTGTAGATCTTCTACGATCCAGATCTCCAACCCAGTATACTTCGACAAACCCATGTATGTCCAACACTTTGTCCAATCATGGTCTTCCTTGGTAGCACAGTCCATAGCTAGAAGTACCACACAAATGCCTGAAAACCCTCTTTACCATTGTCCAATGCTCCTTCCCTAGTTTTGACATATACTTGCTCAAAACTTCCACTGCATGTGCAATGTCTGGTCTAGTATATACCATTTCATACATCAAACTACCAACTGCACTAACATATGGAACATGAGACATGCCCTCTTCCTCTTCTTGTGTCTTGGTACAATGATATGCAGATAACTTTACACCTACAGGAATAGGAACCTTGACTGGTTTACTTTCTTACATGGTTTACTTTCTTGCATATTAAACCTTTGCAATATCGTCTCAACATATTTTCTTTGATTCAACCAGATTTACTTGTTTGCACGATCTCTTTTAATCTTCATTCCCAGAATGAAGTTAGCAACACTGAGATCCTTCATGTCAAATTTGGAGGATAGTTGCAATTTCACCTTTTTGATAACATCCATGTTATTTCCTACCATCAACATGTCATCGACATACAACACTACATAAATGAAGTGATTACCAACATGCTTAGAATATACACAGTGATCAGCCATGCTTCTCACAAATCCCAGTCCAAGGATGTATGTGTCAAAGTTTTGGTACCACATCCTAGGTGATTGCATTAGATCATATATTGACTGCTTTAGCTTACAAACTATTTCGTTCTTTCCCTTCACTACAAAGCCTTATGGTTGCTTCATGCAGATTTCTTCTTCTAGATCCCCATGTAGGAATGTTGTCTTCACATCCATCTGTTCTACTTCAAAATCAAAAGTAGCAACAGGAGATAAAAGAAATCTAATAGAAGTTAACTTGGCAACAAGAGAAAAAAATTCACCAAAGTCAATTCCCTCTACCTGGGAATAACCTTTTGCTACTAACTGAGCTTTGTATTTCTCTAGTTTTCCTTTTGCATTCAAGTTCTTCTTAAACACCCATTTGTTGCCAATGGCCTTTCTTCTAGTTGGCAACTCAACTAGATCCCATGCCTCATTCTTATCCAAGGCATCCATCTCTTCAACCATGGCATTCTTCTAGAGTTTACTATCCTCTGAATTCACTACTTCCCTAACAGTTCTGGGATTATCATCAATAATAGATAAAGAAAAATTAGCACGAAAATCCGATGGACTATACCTTTTCGGTTGCCTTCTTTCCCTCATTGATATCCTCAATACTGGAGTATCAGGTTCTTCTTCTTTTGATTCACCTTCTTTCGTTGATTCATATTTTACATTTTCCAACTCAAACTCTATTTTCTCAGGTTCTTCCTGCCTTGGTAGGAATTCTTGTTTGGGAACATCTTTAACCTCTTTAAAAACAACATCTCGATTGTAAACAATATTCTTAGTTTATGGGTTCCAAAACCTTTCATACCATCTTTATAACCAATAAAGATACACTTTTTAACTTTATTATCCAGCTTACTCCTATTTTCCTTTGGAACATGTACATAAGCACCATAACCAAACAATTTGAGATGTCCAAGAGAGGGTTTCTTACCAGTCCATACTTCATGTGATGTTTTTTACGCCAACACTAATGAGGGTGATCTATTTACTAGGTAATATGCAATACCCACTACCTCTGCCCATAATTCTTGTCCTAACCCAACACCACTGAGCATGCTCCTTGATTTCTCCATCAATGTCTTTTTCATCCTTTATGCAACCCCATTTTGTTGAGGTGTGTATGGATTAGTCTTCCACCTTTCTATACCACACTTCTTACAGAACTCTTCGAAGTCATTCCCATAAAATTATCCATCATTATTTGTCCTCAACACCTTTATTTTCTTCTCTGTCTGATTTTCTACCAGAGCCTTAAACTCTTTAAATTTATCAAATACCTCATATTTCTTCCTAAGAAAATAAATCCATTTGTTCCTCGAGAAATCATCTATGATTGAAACATATTACACAGATTTACCTAGTGATGGAGCATACACAGGTCAAAACACATCATTGTGTATCAGCTCTAAGATCCCCTTTGCTCTTGTAGCACCAGATGGGAATCTTACTTGATTTTGTTTACCATATATGAAATGTTCATAGAAATCAAAATCTAGGGTGCAATTAGACATACCTTCAACCGTACATTTACCGTGTAGTGTTCGGAGGCCCTTTTCTCCAATATGTCTCAGTCTTTGATGCCATAGCATGGTATTTTTTTAGGGACAATAAGGATCTTGTCTTCTTTATTTGTCTGCTCAAGGACAATAGAATTGTTACACCCACTAGTATAAGTGCTCCCCAACAACTTGTACAAAGTTCCACATCGAACTCCACTCATCAACACCATTGCTCCTCTTACCATCTTGCAAGTGCCCTTTCCCAATAAAGTATCCACACTTGCATAATCCAACTTACTTACAGATATTAGGCTCCTGGCTAGATTTGGAATGTTCAGAACTCCAGGGAGATTTCCAATCCTTCCATATTTCAACGACAACTTAATTCTTCCACGCCCCATGATTTTGGTTGTCGAGTGATCTCGTAGGAAGATATCACCACCATCATATTTTTCATATTCATTGAACCACTCCTTATGAGGAGTCATATGAATTGATGCACCCGATTTGATCAACCATACATCACGATCTGCATGTGTACCCGTAGATGCCAGGTAAACATCACCTCCTTCTTCTATGGAGGTTTTTACCTTTATGGAAGAGACATCATCAAATCCCTTTGCTTTATCAATTTTCTTAGACCTGTAATCTTTCTTATAATTCCCAAATTTACCACATTTCCAACATTTCCTCAAAGATTTTCCCAGGGATTTATATCTACCTTTAGATTTATATCCCCCCCCCTGAAGACTTATTTGTATCCCTATATTTGGGACAACCTCTTACAAATAAATCATTCATGCTATGAATATCCATGCTTTTCCGCCTCATCTCTTCTGATAACAAGGATAAAACTGCATCCTCATAATTCAATGTGGATTGAGTGGTACTACCAGTTGCGACAACCAGATTATCCTATGAGTCTGGAAAAGAACATAATAAAGTAATACACTTATCTTCCTCTGCACGCATAATATCAACATATCGAAGTTGACTTACCAGAGTATTGAAGGCATTTAGATGCTCTATCACATCATCTCCATCTTCCATCCTAAGATGATACAACTTCTTTCGAAGAAACAACTTGTTTACCAAGGACTTTGACTGATACAAATTCCCCAACTTTTCCCATAGTTCCTTGGGTGTAGATTCTCCTGACACATTTAGTAACACCGAATTTGCTAGGCAGAGTCAAATCATATTCCTTGCTCTTTTATCCAACCTCTCCCAATCTTCTTTTGACATACGAGTAGATTGAGTACTAGTAGTTTGTGTACCGATAGATTGTGTATTAGTAGTTTGTGTACTAGTGGGTTGTGTACCAGTAGTTTGTGTACCATGATCCACATTGATCCATTGTTCTTTTTCTACAAGAAAATCCTCCATCTTGAGCTTGCATAGCTAAAAAAATTTATCATTGAACTTCTCAATCTCGATTCTAGAACTACTTGTCATTATCTTTCAACACATGAATCACCACTAGAAAGCTCCCACTAAACCCATGTTTATCACAGACCCAAGATAAACTTGATCTATCAAGACCGAGCCAAACCCTTAGCAACAAAGGCATCCCCGTGAAGCCAAAAAATGTGCTATGATGCCACATGTAATTTTTAAACCTGTGAAGTAAATCAATGCATATAGATTCTTAAGAAGAACATAAATTAATCAATGGCTCGTACACACAGATTTACGTTGGAAACCCTTAACCAGGAGAAAACAAGCATTCCTTAGTGTTGTGCCTCTCAACTATTCATTGTATTAATTTCACCACTCACAATACAATATATACACAATATTTTAGGTATTTTGCAGCTACCAAAACCCTAATCCCTTAATATGAGATTAATTTAGAAAACAACTAATTTACAATATGTACACAATATTTTAGGTATTTCGTAGCTACCAAAACCCTAATCCCTTAATCCAGGATCATCAAACGCAGTCGTCAAGTCTGACTCACCCCCCGCCCCCCCCACACACACACACATGCAAAGAATATAACACCTACCCAACAATAGGTATCAGTTGGAACTCGTTCAATTTGGCATATGGATATGACATAGTTTGAAAGTTTATGGTTGGAATATCAATGTAATGGAGGATGAGCTTGCCATGCATTCAATATGAGAGGACATGGGCATTAATGTTGACAAACCCACTCTCTACCAATTTTTTTGGGTCAGGGTTATTATCATTCCACTTGGGTTTTTGACCATGGAGAAGGATTTGCAACTCAGGTTTAGAAACCAGCCTCCTTTTGTTCATTGCTACAACAGTATTGGCCCTCATCACTAGTATAAAATCAACCTCTGGACAAGGTAAGTACTTGTCAACTTCTAAACATCTTTGCAAGTGATTTTGTTATTGAATGAATTAGTGTTGGCTCTAGTTGTCTAGTAATGAGTGTGGAGGTATTTTCTCTCCCTGTCTTTTGCTCATGAAAAGAGAAATTGTTGGAATGTTTGAATGCAATTTGTGGGTTTCACTTGCAAAAAACGATTATGTTTTTTTATCCTCTATTGTATACACTACTTCTCCCGAGTTCATATTACCATTTTTCATTATTCTTGGAAGATGTTTTTAAAAAGAATGGGGTTATGAGGAAAATGGGTTGAACCCATTATTATTATTGTTAACTCATGCAAAGTTTTGACCTAGGTTCGAACTCGAACTTGTTGGCCGTCTGTTCATTATTGAAGGAATATTTTATGTGCCATCATTTGTATTGTTCTTTGTTCAAGGGTTCTTTCTGGTATGAATAAAATTGTTGACCTCATGTTGCCTTGACTGAGACCATTCTGGTTACAAACCGTGTCCATTTGGCTCTCAGATGCAAGTTATAACTCTGTACAAGCTCATGGTTTTCCTGCCAGGTAATGAGAATTATTTTTGTTTTGGATTTACTTAGAAAAGAACATTATGTACTCAATTTTGATCCTCCTCTCAATCAAAAGATTAGGGTTGAATGTCATCTATTGTCTCCTTGGCCATAATAACAAACCCACTCTTTATTCTGGCTACAAGTATAAAACCATTATTTTGGTTGCACATCGACATGCATGCTCAGATGTTGCATTATTAAAAACCCATAGTCCCAAATGGTCACGATTATGTGGAATTGGTATACCTAAAAAAGAATTACTATTGGTTGAGTTACATAACAGTTGTCTACTTGCTATGCGTGCAACATCTTGATAATGTGGAGTTTGGTTCTAGGTAAAAATGAATGATAGTTGGTTTGGACAATGGAAACAAGATTAAAAGGCATGTTAGCCAAGTTAAAGTTTAGTTGATTTCAATTACATAAAGTGTGCATTTCCCCCCTCATTGCTTTTATCATTTTTCATACATTATTCCCCTATTATCCCATGTTCTTTCTCCCATGTTTACGTAATTAAAATTTAAGTTGAGAAGAAGTTATTAAAGAGGATTTATTGGCACTATTACAAACTCACATTTCTCTTAATGATATATGGACAACTTGCTATTTTTATAACCAGGGTAATTGGTTGGTGTCATTGTTCTACAGATTTTTAACATACGATATATGGTGAAGACATTGTGAAAAATAATGATTGACTTGAGAAATTGTTTCTAAAATTTTATCAAAAGAATTCATGCTTATTAAAAAATGTATATGGGCTCTGTAATGAAAAAGTGTACAGATCTAAAAGGATATACACATGAATGTTAACTATGTTTTAAAAATTTGAACACGAATTTTCATTCATTCATTAAATTTGAAGTATACAATTCAAATTTTTGAAAATTAAAATGATGAGAAGGGTGTTTATCGAATTATGGATTTTTTTTCCCTGTTTACATTATTCTTACTCATTTCTCCCTTGCATGCTTGAATTACTGTGCTATTCTCAGAGCCATAACTAAATCATATTTAACAAGGTTGTAATAGATGTTTACTAAGTTGTGTCTTGTATTTTACTTTAAGAATTTTGCACTAATTGGAATAATAGTGGCAATTAAATGAGTTTTTTTTAGCCGACAGAGTAACAAAGGTGGAAATAGAGAAAATATAGATAGAAGGGGAAGATTGTGAATTGTATTTTTGCAACAAGGGAGACACAAGAGAAATATGTTTTCCATACACTTTGATGTTTTCTGAAGAATTTAACTAACTAGTACAAACTCGGCTAGCATTGCCACAACCTCCAGCTCCTCCTAATGCCCCCCTGCAGCCACATCCTACCATTGCAGATTTTCCTGAGCCCCCTATCCATCTAATCAACGATTGTTGCGACAACAATCCTATAAATCCTACCTCTAGTATTGCTCAATGGCCTGGTAACCCTCTTCCTCCTCTCCCTCTTCTACATTCAGTACCACATGTTGCATCAACTTCCTCCATGGCCCAATCACCTCCTAGAAATTACAAAGTGCCTCCCAATGACCCCCATTTTGACAAGGGAAAGATGCCTACTAACTCTCCTTCTCAAAAGCATCTCAATCCTCCTCCATACATTCCAAGCAACAATTAGCCAAGGTAGACAATGGCAAGAGAGAGATCACCTTCAATGACATGCACCCTGGAATAGTAAAACTGGAGGAGAAGAAGTCTTATTATGAAGACTTACTCAATCTTGGGCCTAGTGTGTCAGGAGGAAGAGGGAAAGAGAGGAGTTTTCCAAAAAGAAATACCCTCATTTATTTTAATTTGTATTGTGACCTTGCTACTTAGACACTTGATACACATTTGGGATGGACAACAAACATTTGATATTATTTTGGAAACTTTAAATGTCATATCATTTTTATATTTTTGGGAGTTACAAGTGTTTGTTGATTTGGTATGTTTTGGATGGGTCACTTATTTTAATATATTTCATGTTGCTAATATATTTATAGTATTTAATCATTTTTGGAGTTACAAGGGAAATTTTGGAAATAAAGGAATGAAGACCTAGTTAGGACCCCACCTATTATTTAAGTATTTATTACCTTTATAATAAATAAAGTTGTACTCTTCTAAATAAAGTTAATTAACTTTTCTAAACTAAAAGTAGTTGAACTATCCAACTAGTTTATGAAGATATAAAAGAAGGAGAGCAAAACAAAGAAGGGGAGAAAAGATAGAAGTCAAACTTGTGATAAGGTTTGCTCTAACCTCAAGTGAGATTATTATTATCTCTTCATTCCAAACTGAGTTTCCTTAGAGCTGAGTTATCTTTTTGATAGCAAGGTTATTCTGAAGGTGGCAAAGAAAGGACTAGGAAGCATTGATTGGTGACATGCTCCAAGGTCATTTATTTTCTTGAATGTTTGTTTGGTTTTAGTTAAAAGTTTTGAATTCATTTCAGTGTTAATTAATGCTAGTTTTGCAAAGTTCAAAACAATGATGCACAAGTAGCTTGGATTGATCCTGCTCGGTTTTTCTACTCTAGTCTTTATTTTTTTGACACTAGTTGTATATGTATGAGTCAAATAACATATTGGACTTCTAAGTGTAACACTGGTTCAAGCCCTTACATGAGTTTGAAAAGATAAACTCAGTTGTAACTCATATTGATATTAATAAAATTATTTGCAGATTTCTTCTCTTTTATGAAACTTATTGTATACTAATTTTCAAATTTATACTTTTACATTCACTTATCCATATATTTTCATAAATTCATTTTGAAAGTACACTTTCTACTTTGTTTTAGTTTATTTTGTATAACATACACAAAAATTTCATATTTATAAAAGAGCATTAGATCCAAGAATCACATTTCTTGAGGTCTAATTCAGATTTTTGGCAGGCTATAAACCTAGGGTTATAATCTCATCTATCTCACTTAGCTTGAGGAGATTCGAAAATGTTTGAGTACGGATTTTGCCATTCCTTGCATCAACAACCAATTCTTCAATTTCACTTTAAATGACATAGTTAAATTTACAATATAACTAACTCCACATTACAACTTATAAAACAATTTATGGAGCTACAAGTAAGCTTGAGCATGCATTTTAATTTGGTCACTTAGTATAGTTTTGACCTTCCAAAGTACAAGGCAAACTTTGCCTATTTTGCACAACAACCATTTTTAAATTTGCAATTGCAAAATTAACAACAACAATGGGTCTAATATGAAAAATTGCACCCCTATCAAGGACAACTCAAATCTAAGGTATATTATAACCTTGACTTACATTTTACAAACATGTTGTGCATTTCTAAGGTTTTACTAGGCATCTCTTGCCTATTTTTGTACATTAGAGTCTTTTATGACTGCAAGTGCAAAACTAAGAATATAGGCTTATGTAAAATGATTTAACAAAAATTACATTTTGAACCACTCAAATTGAATGAGTTTTGAGTGTTGGTGCATGGTAGCATCAGACAGGTATTTCCACACAGGTCTATGTGTCTATACGCGTGGAAATCGTCCAAAGCCTTCTATCGTTGACTTTACTCTAATTAAAGGAATTATTAAAGTAAAGCACTTTTAATTAGTAAGTTGAGTTTTATTTAAAGAAATGCTATAGTTAGCATTAGTGAATTAAATAATAACCTTTGATCTCAAGTGAGGTGAGAAGTAATCTCAATCGTTAATCACTTTGGAGATTAGGGTTAAGTCATAACTCAATCTTATAAAAGTGAGGCTAGGGTGAAGGAGGAAGACACATGATACACTTGACAGATTAATCGAGAGAGATTGATTTGACACATAGAGTATTGAATCACAAAGGATTGTGATTCAAAGATATCTTGGATAGGTGGAGAAGGACTTCCATCTAGAGATCTAGGCTAGAGGAAGAGAGAGAACAACCCTACAACAGAAGGATCAACTACCGCGAACAATGTAAGTATTCTAGAACAGGTCGCGTAGTCAACTAGAGTCTCAGCTTTGTAATCGCACAGATAGTGCAGGACAACACGAGTATTAGTGTAATAGTCGCGTTGTTGTCATACAGGATCGTACCGCGGGTTTGATAGCACATCAACTAGTCAGGTTTTGATGTACTTTGTCTCTTTTCTATTTGGGACATTTTCCTAGTAAGGGAGCCCTTGTAAGCTTTGAAGTTAGTTGAATGATAAGCTTAGTTGATGGGCATAATATCTTTGTGTATTGTGTTTGAGATTTTTAGTTTCCATTATTGCTTCAACTATATTTATTTGAGTTGAATATTCCAACAATGTATTTTTGTTTTGTGAGCTACTAATCTAATTTGCAGTAAGGAAATCACTAGATAACAAGATACCCAGGAGCCAAAGTAAGAGGATTTCAACATTGAGACCTTGGAGTGTATTTTAGTGTAGCCCGATGTGCAATTTGCACCAAGACAAAATTACAACACCACAAAATTTGCCCTCTTTGTCCTACAAGACAATTTTTGGTCTTTTTGCACAACAAGGGGTTTTAAGTTTCCAATTGCATAAACCAATGTATATATAGATGTACAACTTTTGTACAACCTTGTAACTTGTAATATTTCCTATAATATTGTCCTTTTCATTCTATATTACAATTTTTGGACTTTTTTCACAACAAAGGGTTTTATTTCTCTAAATGCACAAACAAAGGTATATATGCAAGATGTAAAAAGATAAATTACACTCTCCAACTTGAATCAATCAATTTGGAGGTGAACAAACTCTATATTTTATATGATTTACTCTCTTTAAAGTATTTTCTTATATGGGTTAATTATGTGTTTTTAAGTTTTGTGTCATTTTCTATGTATCATTGTTTGGTTAGAAGTCATTGACCTTGATTTCTCTCATAACCCACCATCCTTTGATTCATCAAAAGGTCGTGAATATTTGTGCATAGAAATAATCATTTTTGGAGTGTAAATGCACTCCTAATTGTACAAACATGTCAACAATATTGTAATCATCAATTTACAACTTAAATCTAAAATTATGGAGGCTTAGCCAACTTTGGGCATGTAGTTTCATATAACGAACTTTAACAATTTGGACCTTTGGTTTTACAAGGCAATGTTTAGCCTTTATGCACATCAAGTAGGTTTTTTTTTTAAATGTCAATATAAGGCTATAGATAGGTGTGAAATAAAAAATTACAGCTTCTGCAAGTTGAACCACTCAATTTGGGTCAAAATTGAGATTAGGGCATGCATTTTACTCTAAGGAAGTTTTGCCTTCAAATTTACATGAAATCCCAAATCTAGGTGCATAAAAGCAACGTCAAGAGTTCTTCAATTTCACTTTAAATGACATAGGTAAATTCACAATATATCTAACTCCATATGACAACTTATAAAACAATTTTTGGAGCTAGAGGTAATCTTGGTCATGCATTTTACTTAGTGGGATTTTGACTTTCCAAATTACAAGGCAAACTTTGTCTCTTTTGCAGAACAACCCTTTTTAAACTTGCAATCGCAAAATTAACAACATGAACACGTCTAATATGATAAACCACACCCTCAACAACTTGTACAACTCAAATATAAGGTATAATAAAACTTTGACTTACTTTTTAGAGATAGGTTTTGCTAGGCATCTCTTGGCTATTTTTGCACAACAAAGTCATTTATGAGTGCAAGTGAAAAACTAAGTATATAGGCTTATGTAAAATGACTTAACAAATCATTTACAATTTCGACCACTCAAATTCAATGAATTCTGAGACTTGGGAGTGCATTTTAGTGTGGCATGGCATGCATTTTGCACCAAGACAAAATTTAAAACGATGAACATTTTGCCCTCTTTGTCTTACAAGACAATTTTGGGTCTTTTTGCACAACAAAGGGCTTTAAGTTTCCAATTGCACAAACAAAGGTATAAGCAGATGTACAACTTTTCTACAACCCTGTAACTTGTAATATTTCCTATAATATTGACCTCTTCATTCTATGAGACCGTTTTTGGTCTTTTTACACAACAAAGGTTTTTATTCCTCTAAATGCATAAACAAAGGTATATATGCAGGATGTAAAAAGATAAATTACACACTCTCCAACTTGAATCTTCAATCAATTTGGAGGTAAACACATTCTATATTTTATATGATTTATTCTCTTTAAACTATTTTTGTATATCAATGAATTATGTGTTAATTTTTATGCCATTTTCTATGTATCATTGGTTGGTTAGAATTCACTCACCTTGACTTCTCTCATAACCCACCATCCTCTGATTCATCAAAAGGTCATGCATCTTTGTGCATAGAAATCATCTTTTTTGAAGTGTAAATGCATTTCTAATTATACAAACATGTTAACAATATTGCAATCATCAATTTACAATTTAAATATTAAATTATGGAGGCATAGCCAACTTTGAGTGTGCAATTTCATATAGCCAACTTTAACAATTTGGCCCTTTGGTTTTACAAGGAATTTTTTAGCCTTTATGCACATGAGGTAGGTTTATGTCTGAAAATGTCAATATAAGGTTATAGACAGGTGTGAAATCACAAATTACACCTTCTGCAAGTTGAACCACTCAATTTGGGTCAAAATTGAGACTAGGGTGTGCATTTTACTCTGAGGCATTTTTGCCTTCAAATTTACATGAAATCCCAAATCTAGGTACATAAAAGTTGTTGATTTTTAAATGAACTATGGCTCATGCATTCTCTTTAAATTTTTTGTTTAACATTTACTTGAACCATAACTATTGCAGTAAACCAAGATCACAAGAAGAATAACCATGCACAAGAACACAACAAGTATCTTGGGAAACTCTTCTCAACAAGGGAAGAAAATCCATCCAATCCTTTGTTATATTCTTCAAGAGAAAGACTTGCCACACCATTACCAAACCTAGCACACAAGAGGGTGTTGTAATTTTCATAATTTCAGACCACAACTTCTGTAATCATGAGATGAAACAACGATAGGTGTGTTTCCTCAATGGGGATTCACCTTTATTTATATAAGGCTTGTCACATCAAATGATGTGTCTATTGGCGCAATAGGGCCAACCTCAATAACTCAAAATATAATTAATAATTACCATATTAATTATCTTTTATATTAATTATCTTTTACATTAATTATCTTTTACATTAAGGTGGGGCCGACCTGTACCCTTTACATAACAAATAGGGTTACAGGTAAGTCTGACTCTTGAACAATATAGCAAGGGATCGCATACACCCACTAGTTCTCAGCCACTAGGGGCACATCCATCTGTGCTCAGCCACATGGATGTCTCTCTATCTCACTGCGTCTCATAGGAGAACCACACTCACTAGTGCTCAACCACTAGGATTACATTCATCTGTACTCATCCACAGGCACGCCCAACTCAACAGATCTTCTTTCTCACTGCATTACACATGAGGGTCATCTAGAGTTCATCATCTCAACTCTCTGCTCGAAGGAGGCTAATACATCGTTTCATTTATGTCTCAGAACTATGCACCCAACTCATGGGATTTCACACGTTCACATGTGCTCAGCCACAGGCACGTCCAACTCAACATATCTTCTTTCTCACTGTGTTACATAGGAGAATCATCTGGAGTTCATCTCAACTCTCTGTAAGGAGAAGGCCAACACAAGGTTTGAGTTCTGTCTCATATAGGAGCCACACACCCAACTCAAAGGCTCTCTCTCAGGTCTGTGTCCTGGAGGATGTCTCATGCAACTGTAATCATCAACACCCCCTCTCAACTAGGGAGGCATTCTCCATCAAGCCAAGTCTCACACGAAAGCACTCGAACTTCGTGTTGGTTGTAGTCATCAACACTTCCTCTCAGCTAGGGAGGTATTCTCCACTAGGCCAAGTCCCTCACGGAAGTACTCGAACTTTGTTTTGGCAAGTGATTTGGTGAAGATATCTACAATCTGCTCATGTATAGGAAGGTATTGCATGTGTATTGATTTCCTCTACACCATGTCTCTGATATAATGATATTTTATCTCAATGTGTTTTGATCTATCATGAAACACATGGTTCTCAGAGAGCTTCACATAGCTCTAGTTATCACAAGTAATAATAGGATCTATCTCATGATCAAATAAATCTGTGAGAAGTCACACTACTTCGCAGACTGCCACACTCATTGCTATATACTCTGCTTCTACGGTACTCAAGGCCACAAAGATTTGTTTCCTGCTGCACTAGGAAACCATGGTAAACCCCAAGGAAAAACAACAACCGGATGTGCTCTTCCGGCACACTGTATTCTCTTCTCAATCTATATCGGCATATCCCTTCAAACTCAAGTTCACACTGGAGGCATATCTCAAGCCATATACAATTGTGCCTCGTATATATCTCAATACATGCTTTACTGCTATCCAGTGAGTCTATCTCGGCTGACTCATGCATTAACTAAGCACATTTGTTGTATAGCATATATCAGGTCTGGTGTTAACCAGATACATCAATGATCCAATCAGATGTCGGTACACATGTGGATCAATCTCATCTGAATCATCATCATTTATTTTTCGTCAAATCCTTCACCATCGGTGTAGACATGGATTTGCATTCTGTCACACTGAACTTCTTTAATATCCCCACTATATATTTTCCTTGACTTAGGAAAAGTCTGATTGGTCCTATGTCATACTTCTCGTCCCAAGAAGTAGTGTATCATACCCAGATCCTTCATCTTGGAATCAAAATTCAAAGCTTGCTTGTCACAACACAACTTCTTGAATAAGTCATCAAAATTAGGCTCTCGTCGCCAACAGTGTAATAGTATAGGTTTGGATCAACACCACTCTTGTTGAAACCCAAACTCATCAACAATCCATCTATCTGATGTAGTTTCCAACTCATGGATGGTAGTACATATGAAAGTGCATCGGACTACTGGATCAATATGTCTCATCATAGTTCACTCCCTCTTCTTGTGAGAATCCTCTGACTACAAGTCTCGTTTTATATTTCTCGACACTTCCATCGATTGCATGTCTTTCTGCCTCTTGCAGAGTTTGTCAAGCCCAGACAAGCCTTTTATGGCCTACTGCAAAGTCCATGGGAATATCAACTGGAATAATTGGATCAACTATATCAATGGTTGTCTCCCTCTGAACTGTTGAGGGGGAGAAGGTATTTGTCTTTTCCTTCTTCTCAAATAGTTTTGACTATCTCTGAGTCAAGTGACTCCCTCTGAAATATTGAAGGGAAAACATCTTCCTTTGTTGTTAAACTGCCTGGAACAAGGAAACAAACGAAAGGAAACAAGACAAAAATATCTCCTAGAGGAGATTCATGAGTACATCTCTAAAATCAAAACAATTTAAGGATTGTTGTCACAACTACAACACCTACTTGTAATGTAGCATGATAATTAAAACAATCAAACCTGGAGTCTTCACTTCTAGTGTGTTGTTCTTCTTAATGCAGTGAGACCTCTCTGGTTCCATGATTTCACCAAGGGTTCCTTCCTCCTGCAAGTATCCTTATGACAATGACGTAAATAATATATATACAAGTGCATACCTGAGAGTGTACACCAATGGAGGTTTTGCTTGGTTGTTGTAGACTAGAAGGCACATTATATTGTTGTAGCTTCTTGTGGCCACCAGCCACTGCTATACTCTATAACCAAACTTGTTTGCCTCTGTAGCCACCTTGTACCATACAAGTCTCTAACGAAGTTTGCATCAACCTTGTAGTTGTTGTCGCTGGGGTGGCCTTGTACTTTGTAGCAACTTTCCAATGCATGTAATTCACTAGATACGCCTGGTCTAGAAATAAACTATTGTCACTTACAACACTTGATATCCCAACGCTGTCAAAATAGTCCTTTAATCACAGGTCAAGGTTGCCCTTGATGTCTCACCAAAACAGATATGAAGGTTGGCTTATCTTCTCTCAAGATAGGTATGTACAGCGTTTACACACTTGTGTAACTCATGCCAAACCTAGCCTTAGAACATGCTTCAAACTAGACCCTACTCTGTCACAATTTCAGTCTTTAAATCCGCTTTAAAGCACTTTGATGATAAGGAAAGAAAACTGATATTTAAATTCAATGCACAAATAATCACCATACTGGCTTCTATCAACAACAACATTTGTTGTAGTGTTTAACTGTCAAGTAATGAGAAAGGACTTTATGTTGCCTGGGATTTTCACCGAGATAGCCCCGTTTTGCTAGAAACATAACTGAGAACATGTTTGTTCCAAGCATTGATGACAACTTTCAAGTTATTGGTTTGCTTGGCTTTTGACAACAACATATGCCTCCGAATAATGGAAACGACAACAAACAAATGTGAAGGATCTGGAGATGGTTTCGTCTTGTCCGGAAAGAATGAGAAGCCACAACCTGATACAGTAATTGAAGCTTTAATATGAGTTTGTTGTTTAGGAGTTTTGCGGTGATGACGGTATAAGAACATACTTTGAGCTATCAAGTCGAGCCTCTCCTAGGCTACGACTATTCTTCCTTTAGCAGGTCGAGCCACCAAGAAACAGGTGGTTGCCCTCTCAGCTTGTAAGCAAGGGTTGGTCAAGTGCTTTAGGCCTGCGGCCAGCTTGTTTTGGACAATTGTCCTTCCTTACAATGCTCGACCTAAGTTAGCAGGCCCGTGGCCATCTTTAGGATTTTTCCACAGAAAATTTAGAGAGTGTTCGGCCCTTCCCTTGAGCTGGCGGTGGGGTATCTTCACCACAGAAAATTAAAAATGGGTACAACCCTTTCCTTCTAGGTTGTTGTAGCCTTAGAGGCTTGCTGCCAGCCTTTTTCCTTGCCACCGAAAACTAAGGGAGGTCCAGCCTCAACCTTTACCACTAAAGGAGAGGTCTGACCCTTGTTTCTTTATGCCACCAATAAGTTCTCCTCCCATGGCTACCTTCCTTTATTTGGTGTGGGTTCTGACCTCTTTTCTTTGCAATGGTAGCAAGGGTTTGGCAGTGTTTTACGTGACCACGGTCTTCTTTCAACCTTGAGCAAGTGGTATTCTTCAAGACCTGCTCTGATACCATGCTGATTTTTCAATGAGCTATGACTCATGCATTTTCTTTAAATTTTTTGTTTAACGTTTACTTGAACCATAACTACTGCAGTAAACCAATATCACAAGAAGAATAACCATGCACAAGAACATAAGAAGTATCCTGGGAAACCCTTCTCAATAAGGGAAGAAAACCCAACCAATCCTTTGTTATATTCTTCAAGAGAAATACCTCCCACACCATTACCAAACCTAGCACACAAGAGGGTGCTATAATTTTCATAATTTCAGACCACAACTTCTGAAATCATGAGATGACACAATGATAGGTGTGTTTCCTCAATTGGGATTCACCTTTATTTATATAAGACTTGTCACATCAAAT
>ML829272.1:22672-35326 GCA_009831015.1 Picea engelmannii | reverse complement strand
GCCATATACAATTGTGCCTCGTATATATCTCAATACATGCTTTACTGCTATCCAGTGAGTCTATCTCGGCTGACTCATGCATTAACTAAGCACATTTGTTGTATAGCATATATCAGGTCTGGTGTTAACCAGATACATCAATGATCCAATCAGATGTCGGTACACATGTGGATCAATCTCATCTGAATCATCATCATTTATTTTTCGTCAAATCCTTCACCATCGGTGTAGACATGGATTTGCATTCTGTCACACTGAACTTCTTTAATATCCCCACTATATATTTTCCTTGACTTAGGAAAAGTCTGATTGGTCCTATGTCATACTTCTCGTCCCAAGAAGTAGTGTATCATACCCAGATCCTTCATCTTGGAATCAAAATTCAAAGCTTGCTTGTCACAACACAACTTCTTGAATAAGTCATCAAAATTAGGCTCTCGTCGCCAACAGTGTAATAGTATAGGTTTGGATCAACACCACTCTTGTTGAAACCCAAACTCATCAACAATCCATCTATCTGATGTAGTTTCCAACTCATGGATGGTAGTACATATGAAAGTGCATCGGACTACTGGATCAATATGTCTCATCATAGTTCACTCCCTCTTCTTGTGAGAATCCTCTGACTACAAGTCTCGTTTTATATTTCTCGACACTTCCATCGATTGCATGTCTTTCTGCCTCTTGCAGAGTTTGTCAAGCCCAGACAAGCCTTTTATGGCCTACTGCAAAGTCCATGGGAATATCAACTGGAATAATTGGATCAACTATATCAATGGTTGTCTCCCTCTGAACTGTTGAGGGGGAGAAGGTATTTGTCTTTTCCTTCTTCTCAAATAGTTTTGACTATCTCTGAGTCAAGTGACTCCCTCTGAAATATTGAAGGGAAAACATCTTCCTTTGTTGTTAAACTGCCTGGAACAAGGAAACAAACGAAAGGAAACAAGACAAAAATATCTCCTAGAGGAGATTCATGAGTACATCTCTAAAATCAAAACAATTTAAGGATTGTTGTCACAACTACAACACCTACTTGTAATGTAGCATGATAATTAAAACAATCAAACCTGGAGTCTTCACTTCTAGTGTGTTGTTCTTCTTAATGCAGTGAGACCTCTCTGGTTCCATGATTTCACCAAGGGTTCCTTCCTCCTGCAAGTATCCTTATGACAATGACGTAAATAATATATATACAAGTGCATACCTGAGAGTGTACACCAATGGAGGTTTTGCTTGGTTGTTGTAGACTAGAAGGCACATTATATTGTTGTAGCTTCTTGTGGCCACCAGCCACTGCTATACTCTATAACCAAACTTGTTTGCCTCTGTAGCCACCTTGTACCATACAAGTCTCTAACGAAGTTTGCATCAACCTTGTAGTTGTTGTCGCTGGGGTGGCCTTGTACTTTGTAGCAACTTTCCAATGCATGTAATTCACTAGATACGCCTGGTCTAGAAATAAACTATTGTCACTTACAACACTTGATATCCCAACGCTGTCAAAATAGTCCTTTAATCACAGGTCAAGGTTGCCCTTGATGTCTCACCAAAACAGATATGAAGGTTGGCTTATCTTCTCTCAAGATAGGTATGTACAGCGTTTACACACTTGTGTAACTCATGCCAAACCTAGCCTTAGAACATGCTTCAAACTAGACCCTACTCTGTCACAATTTCAGTCTTTAAATCCGCTTTAAAGCACTTTGATGATAAGGAAAGAAAACTGATATTTAAATTCAATGCACAAATAATCACCATACTGGCTTCTATCAACAACAACATTTGTTGTAGTGTTTAACTGTCAAGTAATGAGAAAGGACTTTATGTTGCCTGGGATTTTCACCGAGATAGCCCCGTTTTGCTAGAAACATAACTGAGAACATGTTTGTTCCAAGCATTGATGACAACTTTCAAGTTATTGGTTTGCTTGGCTTTTGACAACAACATATGCCTCCGAATAATGGAAACGACAACAAACAAATGTGAAGGATCTGGAGATGGTTTCGTCTTGTCCGGAAAGAATGAGAAGCCACAACCTGATACAGTAATTGAAGCTTTAATATGAGTTTGTTGTTTAGGAGTTTTGCGGTGATGACGGTATAAGAACATACTTTGAGCTATCAAGTCGAGCCTCTCCTAGGCTACGACTATTCTTCCTTTAGCAGGTCGAGCCACCAAGAAACAGGTGGTTGCCCTCTCAGCTTGTAAGCAAGGGTTGGTCAAGTGCTTTAGGCCTGCGGCCAGCTTGTTTTGGACAATTGTCCTTCCTTACAATGCTCGACCTAAGTTAGCAGGCCCGTGGCCATCTTTAGGATTTTTCCACAGAAAATTTAGAGAGTGTTCGGCCCTTCCCTTGAGCTGGCGGTGGGGTATCTTCACCACAGAAAATTAAAAATGGGTACAACCCTTTCCTTCTAGGTTGTTGTAGCCTTAGAGGCTTGCTGCCAGCCTTTTTCCTTGCCACCGAAAACTAAGGGAGGTCCAGCCTCAACCTTTACCACTAAAGGAGAGGTCTGACCCTTGTTTCTTTATGCCACCAATAAGTTCTCCTCCCATGGCTACCTTCCTTTATTTGGTGTGGGTTCTGACCTCTTTTCTTTGCAATGGTAGCAAGGGTTTGGCAGTGTTTTACGTGACCACGGTCTTCTTTCAACCTTGAGCAAGTGGTATTCTTCAAGACCTGCTCTGATACCATGCTGATTTTTCAATGAGCTATGACTCATGCATTTTCTTTAAATTTTTTGTTTAACGTTTACTTGAACCATAACTACTGCAGTAAACCAATATCACAAGAAGAATAACCATGCACAAGAACATAAGAAGTATCCTGGGAAACCCTTCTCAATAAGGGAAGAAAACCCAACCAATCCTTTGTTATATTCTTCAAGAGAAATACCTCCCACACCATTACCAAACCTAGCACACAAGAGGGTGCTATAATTTTCATAATTTCAGACCACAACTTCTGAAATCATGAGATGACACAATGATAGGTGTGTTTCCTCAATTGGGATTCACCTTTATTTATATAAGACTTGTCACATCAAATTATGTGTCTATTGGCACAATAGGGCTAACCTCAATAACTCAAAATATAATTAATAATTACCATATTAATTATCTTTTACATTGATTATCTTTTATATTAATTATCTTTTACATCAAGGTGGGGCCAACCTGTACCCTTTACATAAAAAATAGGGTTACAGGTAAGTCTGACTCTTGAACAATATATCAAGGGATCTCATACACCCACTAGTGCTCAACCACTTGGGGCACATCCATCTGTGCTCAGCCACATGGATGTCTCTCTATCTCACTGTGTCTCACAAGAGAACCACACTCACTAGTGCTCAACCACTAGGATGACATTCACCTGTACTCATCCACATGCACGTCCAACTCAACATATCTTTTTTCTCACTGCATTACACAGGAGGGTCATCTAGAGTTCATCATCTCAACTCTCTGCTCAAAGGAGGCTAATACATCATTTCAATTATGTCTCAGAATGATGCACCCGGCTCATAGGATTTCACATGTTCACCTGTTCTCGGCCA
This sequence comes from Picea engelmannii, assembly GCA_009831015.1. NCBI lineage: Eukaryota > Viridiplantae > Streptophyta > Pinopsida > Pinales > Pinaceae > Picea > Picea engelmannii. Next base: position 31,766 of record ML829272.1, on the reverse strand, counting down.
CAACCACGTCCAACACAACATATCTTCTTTCTCACTACGTTACATCGGAGAATCATTTGGAGTTCATCTCAACTCTCTATAAGGAGGAGGCCAACACAACGTTCCAGTTCTGTCTCAGATAGGAACCACACACCCAACTTAGGGGCTCTCTCTCGGGTATGTTTCCTGGAGGACGTCTCACGCAGTTGTAATCATCAACACTCCCTCTCAGCTAGGGAGGCATTCTCCATTAGGCCAAGTCTCGCATGAAAGTACTCGAACTTCATGTTGGTTGTAGTCATCAACACTCCCTCTCAGCTAGGGAGGTATTATACTCCAGGCCAAGTCCCTCACAGAAGTACTCGAACTTCATTTTAGCAAGCGGTTTGGTGAAGATATCTGCAATGTGCTCATGTGTAGGAAGGTACTGCATGTGTATTGCTTTCCTCTGCATCATGTCTCTGATATAATGATATTTTATCTCAATGTGTTTCGATCTATCATGAAACACGTGGTTCTCAGAGAGATTCACACAACTCTGGTTATCACAAGTAATAATAGGATCCATCTCATGATCAAATAAATCTTTCAAAAGCCACACTGCTTCGCAAACTGCCACACTCATTGCTATATACTCAGCTTCTGTGGTACTCAAGGCCACATAACTTTGTTTGATTTTGCACCAGGAAACCATGGTAAACCCCAAGGAAAAACAACCAGATGTGCTCTTTTGGTCCATTGTACTCTCTTCTCAATCTGTATTGGCATATCCATGCAAACCCAAGTTCACACTGGAGGCATATCTCAGGCCATATCCAATTGTACCTCGTATATATCTCAATACATGTTTTACTGCTATTCAATGAGTCTGTCTCGACTGACTCATGGATTGACTAAGCACATTTATTGCATAACGTATATCAGGTTTGGTGTTAACCAAATACATCAATGATCCAATTAGTTGTTGGTACACATGTGGATCAATCTCATCTGAATCATCATCATTTATTTTTCGTCAAATCCATCACCATCGGTGTAGACATGGATTTGCATTCTGTCATATTAAACTTCAATATCCCCACTGTATATTTTCCTTGACTTAGGAAAAGTCTCATTGGTCCTTTGTCATACTTCTTGTCCCAAGAATTAGTGTATCATACCCAAATCCTTCATCTCGAAATCAAAAGTCCAAGCTTGCTTGTCACAACACATCTTCTTGAATAAGTCATCAAAATCAGGCTCTCATCACCAAGAATGTAATAGTATAGGTTTGGATCAACAACACTCTTGCTGAAATCCAAACTCATCAAGAATCCATCTATCTGATGTAGTTTCCAACTCATGGATGGTAGTACAGATGGAAGTGCATCAGACTACTGGATCAATATGTCTCATCATAGTTCACTCCCTCTGCTTGTGAGAATCCTCTAACTACAAGCCTTGTTTTATATTTCTCGACACTTCCATCAGCTGCATGTCTTTCTGCCTCTTGCAGATTTTGTCAAGCCCATACAAGCCTTTTATGGCCTACTGCAAAGTCCCTGGGAATATCAACTAGAACAATAGGATCAACTGTATCAATGGTTGTCTCCCTCTGAATTGTTGAGGGGGAGAAGATATTTGTCTTTTCCTTCTTCTCAAATAGTTTTGACTCCCTATGAGTCAAGTGACTCCATCTAAAGTCTTGAAGGAAAAACATCTTCCTTTGTTGTTAACCTGCTTGGAATGAGGAAACAAACGAAAGGAAACAAGACAAGAATATCTCCTAGAGGAGATTCATGAGATTCTTGGCAGTTGAATTCAAAAAATTCCATAAAACCCTAACCAATACAGAAAGAAACCTGGTCCACCATTTGCAAGAGAGCCAAGAGACAAACCGGAGGGAACAAGTCGAAATCACTGAGACCTTGAAGAAGGTTGATGGAAATCTGAGGAAGATTGATGATAACCGGTCGATGATAACATGACTATTGATGCAGATGACTCACTAGGGGAAATACCCAAAAAGGTTCCCAGGTCCGAGGGCAGCCATGGAGGGGGTACGCCGCATGGAAAGATGGGTAGTAGAGCTAACCCTAGGTCGTACTTGCCCACATTCACAGATGAACATGTACAACAGGAGCAACTGGATGACTTTATGGAACAAATGGCACAGTGTACTAGGGAGTACCATGGCTTAGATATGATGATTCAGAGGCAGATGTCCCTGGATCAATATTGCCAACTCAAGTTCAAAAACAAGCCCAGACCGAACCATAGGAGCAGTTTTGAGTTTGAACGAAGAGCAAGGAAGATGGAAATCCTATACTTTGATGGTAAGACCAAGATGGCAGCGCAGACATGGGTACAAAAGCTGGATACTTATCTACAACTTAACCCCATGAGGGAGATGGAAGCCATCAAATTTGTCACTATGTACCTGGATGGCAAGGCTCATGATTGGTGGTACCATGGACTCACCACACTAGGCCACAATTTGATAGTGACCTACATAGAATTCACTCAGATACTCATTGACAGATTTGATCAGGGGGATCCTGAGCTACACTTCTGGGAGCTCACACAACTTAGGCAAACAGGAGCAGTAGGGGTATACATTGAGGAATTCCAAAGGTTAGCAGTCATGGTACATGATATATCACCAACCAGGCTTATGATGCTTTTCACTGAAGGGTTTATGGAACCCTTGAAGGATTGGGTTGGTTAAAGGCTTTTAAGCCTACCAACCTACTGTTGAAATTACTAAGACAACTGAGAGGGGGGGGTGAATCAGTTGTTATTGTGCTTAAACAATTTTAAGTCTATTAAAACACTCTTAATCTTTCTTCAAGTGATCATCAATATTATACAACATATGGACAACATAAATAATGAGCATCATTCACACATAAGATATACATAGAGACAGATTTTCACGAGGAAACCCATAAAGGGAGAAAACCTCTTCTTCTTCGAAATGATAGGCAGTCTTTTAAGTTCTGTACATCATCTATAATTGAGCACCAACTCAATGTGAGGCTACTACCTCTGTTTTACAAGCTCCAACTTGTTTGAGAGCACCAACTCTCTGGTTTCTCTAGCACCCACTAGAAGGAAGCACCAACTCCCTGAGTGTTCCAGCACCAACTGGATGGAAGCACCTACTTCCACTTATACAAGCACCAACTTGTTTGAGAGCACCAACTCTCTGGTTTCTCTAGCACCCACTAGAAGGAAGCACCAACTCCCTGACTGCTCGAGCACCGACCAGATGGAAGCACCTACTTCCACTTATACAAGCACCAACTTCTTTAAGAGCACCAACTCTCTAGTTTCTCTAGCACCCACTAGAAGGAAGCACCAACTCCCTGAGTGTTCCAACACCAACTCAATGTGAGGATACTAACTCTGTTTTACAAGCTCCAACTTATTTGAGAGCACCAACTCTCTGGTTTCTCTAGCACCCACTAGAAGGAAGCACCAACTCCCTGAGTGGTCTAGCACCGACTGGATGGAAGCACCTACTTCCACTTATACAAACACCAACTTGTTTGAGAGCACCAACTCTCTGGTTTCTCTAGCACCCACTAGAAGGAAGCACCAACTCCTTGAGTGTTCCAGCACCAACTGGATGGAAGCACCAACTTCCAGTTACACAGGCTCCAACCTGTCTAACAGAAAACACTTGTTCTCCCTTGCACCACCCTGGTTTCTCTGGCTGCAACTAGATGGAAGCTACAACTCCCTGTGTTCAAGCACCCACTTGAACCTCTGAGGACAATAGTCCTCCCTAGCACCTCCCAACCACCCTGAAATATAAAACTTTGCTTTCTGTGAATTTATTACAGTGATTCAATAGTTTTCATTTGCTTACTAGGCTTATCACTGTTCAACTATGCCGCTTTGCTCTGCCTGCATCAGTGTCTCCCTTCTTTCATTCTCTTCAGCTTTCTAATCGTATCCTCTGTCTCAGCATGCACACCTTGGATTTATCTTCTTCTTACAGATATGCATCTTTGATATGTGCACTTTCTGCTCTCTTCCACTATTATGTTATATTCAGCTTTTGTTCCTCATCTCTGTGTTTTATTTCCACTGCGCATACTGTAATTTTACCTTTCTATGGTTCAATTCATTTTTCACTCGGCACAGCCACACCCCGTGCATAGTCACGACGTGTTTCTTTTATTCACTGCCTCTTGAGTTACACCTCGAATCTTCTTGGGCAAAAACGCCTCAGCAACTGAATCGCCAACCGTCCAAGAACCATGATTCGGTTCTTCTAACTGAATCGTAATTGATCGATTACCTGTGAGGTGAAAAAATAACCCTTCGATCAAGTTTCCAATTAACCAGCACCGTTGGATTAAATCCACATGATTTCGCGTTTATCTCATATGCCCACTAGCTGTGACTGAGCGCTAAACATAATTTGAATTTCATGATTTCGCATTTCGACATTCCTGTGATGAAGGGTCTCGACACTCCAAGTCGCAATCGTCGAGACTCCGAGATGGAGCTTAGCACCGCTAGTTTCTTCCTCTCACGTGACCACCGGCGGTGACCACAGGCTGCGCCAAAAGGCGTTTCGTATTTCACGAACTTATGAATTTCATCGAGCCTTATCAACGGTCGAGATCTCCAATGATCCGACGGTCCAAATCTCATCGCGATTCCTGTGATGAAGGATCTCGATACTCCAATTTGCGATCGTCGAGACTCCGAGATGGAGCTTAGCACCACTAGCTTCTTCCCCTCACGTGACCACCGGGGGTGACCACAGGCTGCGCCAAAAGGTGCTTCGTATGTCGTGAACTTATGAACTTCATCGAGCCCGATCAACGGTCCACAATCTTGATGATTCGACGGTCCATATCTTTTCGTAATCTCGCATATCGTGAATTCCCACACCATGCTCCGTTGACTCCTCCAATGTGCAAGTCAGCGAAATTCCAATCGCTTGCCACGTGTCCTATGAATCCAACGGTCAGGATTGTTATCGCGATTTCTCATATCGCGAGTTCGAACCTCTTTCCTTTGGATTTCCCGATCTGCGAAACTCCAAAATGAGACCTTTGTCGTGCTTTGATTGTTTTCCTCCTTCTGAGCTTACACTGCTGATCTTTCCATTATCGCTATGCTACTGATCGTGTTGAGGTTCACCATCAATGACAAACACGCATACTCTACCTCTGTTTAAAAAAAAACATGCCAACAATCTCCCCCTTTGGCATTGATGGCAACCCCTTAAAAAACATGCAACTATACCACTGTAGCATCCTTGAAATTACCACACTTTCTCCCCCTTTGACATCAATGTCAAAGAAGAAACATGCTCCCCCTGAGTTGTTTCAGTACATACTCCCCCTGTCAACTATGAGCAACTTCGAAATACAACATATATTCAGTAAGTACTCCCCCTGATCAGGTGAACAGATTAGATGAAATAAGTTATAACCCCCAACTTTTGACGAAGATATCCTAAAGGGGTTGCTGCTAACGGCTTAGTAAAGATATTAGCTATATGTTCTGTGGAAGGAATATAATTCACATGAACAATTCTGTCTGTAACTTGTTCTCTGAGAAAATGGTATTTTATTGGTATGTGCTTAGATTTTGAATGAAGTACAGGATTCTTAGAGAGACTGATGGCACTGGTGCTATCACAGTGAAGTGGAATGGGATCAATGTAAGTTACCTTCAAATCTGCAAGAGTTTGTATCATCCATAAAATCTGAGTGCAGCAAGTAGCAACAGCAATGTACTCTGCTTCTATAGTTGATAAGGAAATAGATCCTTGCTTTTTACTAAGCCATGCTACTAATGAGTCACCCAGGAAGAATGCTCCTCCATTGGTGCTTTTTCTCTCATCAACACAGTTTGCCCAATCTGCATTTGAATAAGCAGTTAACTGAAAATTCTGATTTCTGGGATACCACAAACCATAAGTCATTGTTCCCTTCAAGTATTTGAATATCCTTGTGACAGCTACCAAGTGACTTTGTTTAGGAGCTTACTGATAATGACCTACCATTCCAACAGCTTGCATTATATCAGGACGAGATGATGTGATGTACAGAAGACTGCCTATCATTGATCAGTATGTCCTTTGATCAACATCGGGTGACATATCATCTTTACTGAGCTTGCAACCAATCGCCATAGGTGTACTAACAGGAGAGGAATCCTCCATCTGAAATTTCTTCAACATCTCTTTCAAATATTTTTCTTGAGAGATAAATATTCCTGCAGAACTCTGATTTGCTTTTAAACCAAGAAAATATGACAGTTCTCCTATCATGGACATCTCAAACTCTGTTTGCATAGAGTTCGCAAACCACTAAACAGATGATTCATTAGTAAAACCTAAAATAATATCATCTACATAAACCAAAACAACTAGTAAATTATCACGTTCAGACTTAATGTAGAGATTGTTGTCAACAATACCTTTCTTGAACCCTTTGTCTTGTAAAAATTTGTCCAGTCTATAATACCAAGCTCGTGGTGCTTGTTTCAGTCCATATAAGGCCTTCTTCAACTTGCAAACATAATTAGGATTGTCTTTGAATGAGAATCCTTCAGGTTGCTCCATATATACTTCTTCCTCTAGATCTCCATTAAGAAAAGCTGACTTAACACCCATCTGATACACTTTAAAGTTCTTATGGAATGAATATGCAAGGAACATTCTGATGGCTTTCAATCTTGCCATTGGTGCAAAAGTTTCATCAAAGTCCTAACCTTCAACTTGTGCATACCCTTTACAGACCAATCTGGCTTTATTTCTAACAACTTGTCCTTTTTCATTCATTTTATTTTTGAACACCCATTTGGAACCTATTACATTCTTATCTTCAGGTCCAGGGACAAGCTCCCAAGTATTGTTCTTCTCAATCTGATCAAGCTCTTCATTCATTGCTCTAATCCAATCATCATGTTGGCTGGCCTCATCAAAAATTTTAGGTTCATTCATAGATAAAAAAGCAACATGAGATTGTTCTGAGTCTTTAATCAATTTCCTTCTTGTCTGAACTCCTTTATTTATATCTCCAATTATTTGATTTTCAGGATGATTCTTTCTAACAATTCTGAGAGGTGATTTTGCTTCTTTTTGTTGATTTGTGTCAGCCTGAGTATTCGTATCTTCGTCTAATTTAGATTCTTCCCTTTCTGATCCTTGGACCTGTTCATCTTCATCTTCAACTATATATTTTGTGCTTGGTTCAACACTGCTTACATTTCTGACCGTGATTTCTTCATCAACTTTTATGTCTATACAATCAACCAGTTTATGCAGTCTCTTATTGTAACATCTGTACCCTTTACTGTTTGTAGCATAACCCAAGAAGATACCTTTATCAGCCCTGCCATCATATTTGCCAATATTTTCATCATTGTTCTTGATATAACATTTACTCCCAAAGACTTTAAAATGCTTGATTGAAACAGGTCTTCCAAACCATGGTTCATGAGGAGTCTTGTCACTGTGTGGCCTAAGATGAGCTTTGTTAAGGATATGAACGGTTGTATGAATTGCTTCTACCCAATATGTTTGAGGTATGTTCCTTTCATTCATCATTGATCTTGCCATTTGTTGTACTGATCTATTCTACCTCTCAACAACTCCATTTTGCTGTGGAGTCCTTGGAATTGTGTACTCTCTTTTGATCCCATGTTTATCACATAACTCTTTGAAGTTCCATGAGCTAAACTCTCCTCCTCTATCAGACCTTACTTCCTTCAATATTTTTCGTGGTTGATTCTCAGTTAGAGCCTTAAACACTTTGAATTTTTCAAATGCTTCAGATTTTTCCTTCAAAAAGGAAACCCATGTTAGTCTAGAATAGTCATCAATAATCAACATAAAATTATTTTCTTTTCCTGTACCTTCTTTCCTTGATGGTCCACATAAATCCATATGTACTAACTGGAGAGGTTTTTCTGTTGAAGGAATTTTTTTTGATTTGAACTGAGTGCAAGTAAGTTTTCCTATCTGGCAAGGTTTACAAACAGAGTTGTATGGCTTTGATATCTTCGGAAGATCTTTTACTGCCCCATTGTTTCTGAGCTTGATTATATGATCAAAGTTTAAGTGTCCAAGTCTCCTATGCCATAGCCAACTTTCATCATACTTGCTTAAGTAACATTCTTCTTTATCTTCTTTTAACACATAGACATTGTTTTCTGTTCTTATCCCTTTTGCAACTAGTTATCTTGAATTCACCGATTTTATTCTACAATCTTTAGAGGTAAAAATGACTTCACATCCTCGGTCACAGACTTGACTGACACTAAGCATATTATGTTTCAGGCCTTCTACAAACAACACATCTTGAGATTTCCCTTTGCCATTACTCAAACTTACCATTCCTTTACCTTTTATTTTTCCTGGTGCATCATTTCCAAAAGTTACATTCCCTGATTTGCTTTCACTTAGAGTTAGAAACTTACTTTTGTCTCCAGTCATATGTTTGGAACATACACTGTCAATATACCAGGGATTCTTTTGTCTTTGGGCTAATAACACTAATCCGCACTGGTCACCTTCTTTCTTCTTCCAAACCTTGAAATTTTCAGCAACAGGATTCAGATCTGGCTTATAGTTTCTTAAGCGACAATCTGCAGCTTTATGTCCATAATTATGGCAGTTGTAACATTCTGGTTCACTGAATAACAGATCATAACGATTGTTATGCTCATAACTGTTGTTTTGTTTAACCTGTGTCCTTCTCCCAGTCATCACATGATTTAGTTCGTGATTGTTTGTTGCTTGGTTGTCTCGATCTTTTTGAAAAACTTGATTGCTCATATCTAAATCTTAAAGAACAATTTATAGCTTTGTGACCAAAGTTAGAACAGAAAAAACAATAAACTTAGAAAAAACCTTTGTACCTTGAAAAAGTATGTCTTATTTGAGGAGGTCGATTTCTTTCATGCCGATAATCTCTCTGATCTAAAGATTCGGTTCTGGTACTTTTTCTTTCATTCCATCTTGGTGGTTGATTTTCTTTCTTTGTTTCTGCAGAGTGATTGTTGTCAATGTTTGAGGATTTGACAAACTTGATAGGTTTTGTATTACTTGGATGATCACTACTTGATCCTTCTTCATACCCCAATCCATCTTTCAACTTTG
>ML829272.1:6239-21474 GCA_009831015.1 Picea engelmannii | reverse complement strand
GATCATTTAGTTCTTCTATTGCAGAGACTTTTGGATTAAATTTATCAAGCAAAGATCTTAAAATCTTCTGAACTAAAATTGATTCTTCAAACTTCTCACTAAGACCCTTCATGGAATTCACAAGTTCTTCAACTCTTAAAAAATACTTGCTAACTATTTCATCTTCATTCATCTTTAGTTGTTCAAACTTCAACCTAAATGTTTGAAGGTTGACATCTTTTACTTTCTCATTTCCTTCATAGCTACTAATAAGTTTATCCCACATTTCTTTGGCAGTTTGAAGATGCATCACCTTTACAAACTCGGCTTCTGCAAGTCCATTCAAGATAGCATTCATTCCTTTAGCATTAAAGCTAAATTCTAACTTATCATCCTTGGAATCTAGCACAACAGGCTTTATGTATCCAGTCTCTACTACATCCCAAACATCAACACCTAAGGCCATTAGGTATGTTCTCATTCTAATCTTCCAAAAGGAAAAATTTGTTCCATCGAATAGAGGAGGCTTACTGTCTGAAGTCCCTTCATGACTTGTCATGTTTAAGCTTGTAGATCTACCTTTAAATAAAAGGAACCCGCTCTGATACCAATTGTTGAAATTACTAAGACAACTGAGAGGGGGGGGGTGAATCAGTTGTTATTGTGCTTAAACAATTTTAAGTCTATTAAAACATTCTTAATCTTTCTTCAAGTGATCATCAATATTATATAACATATGGACAATATAAATAATGAGCATTAGTCACACATAAGATATACACAGAGACAAATTTTCACGAGGAAACCCATAAAGGGAGAAAAGATCTTCTTCTTCGAAATGATAGGCAGTCTTTTAAGTTCTTTACATCATCTAAAATTGAGCACCAACTCAATGTGAGACTACTACCTCTGTTTTACAAGCTCCAACTTGTTTGAGAGCACCAACTCTCTGGTTTCTCTAGCACCCACTAGAAGGAAGCACCAACTCCCCGAGTGTTTCAACACTTACTGGATGGAAGCACCTACTTCCACTTATACAAACACCAAATTGTTTGAGAGCACCAACTCTCTGGTTTCTCTAGCACCCACTAGAAGGAAGCACCAACTCCCTGAGTGTTCCAGCACCAACTGGATGGAAGCACCAACTTCCAATTACACAGGGTCCAACCTGTATAACAGAGAACACTTGTTCTCCCTTACACCACCCTGCCACCCTAGTTTCTTTGGCTGCAACCAGATGGAAGCTACAACTCCCTGTGTTCAAGCACCCACTTGAACCTCTGAGGACAACAGTCCTCCCTAGCACCTTCCAACCACTCTAAAATATAAAACTTTGCTTTTTGTGAATTTATTATAGTGATTCAATAGTTTTCATTTGCTTACCAGGCTTATCACTGTTCAACTATGCCGCTCTGCTCTGCCTGCATCAGTGTCTCCCTTCTTTCATCCTCTTCAGCTTTATGATCTTATCCTCTGTCTCAACATTCACACCTTGGATTTATCTTCTTCTCACAGATATGCATCTTTGATATGTGCACTTTCTGCTCTCTTCCACTATTCTGTTATATTCAGCTTCTGTTCCTCATCTCTGTGTTTTCTTTCCATTGTGCATACTGTAATTTTACCTTTCTATGGTTCAATTCATTTTTCACTCAGCACAACCACACCCCGCGCACAGTCACAACGTGTTTCTTTTATTCACTGCCTCTTGAGTTACACCTTGAATCTTCTTGGGCAAAAACGCCTCAGCAATTGAATCGCCAACCGTCCAAGAACCATGATTCGGTTCTGCTAACTGAATCATAATTGATCGATTACCTGTGAGGTGAACCAGTAACCCTTCGATCAAGTTTCCAATTAACTAGCACCATTGGATTAAATCCACAGGATTTCGCGTTTATCTCATATGCCCACTAGCTGTGACCAAGCGCTAAACAGAATTTGAATTTCGTGATTTCGCATTTTAGCATTCCTGTGATGAAGGGTCTCGACACTCCATGTCGCGATCGCCGAGACTCTGAGATGGAGCTTAGCACCGCTAGTTTCTTCCCCTCACGTGACCACCGGCGGTGACCACAGGCTGTGCCAAAAGGCATTTCATATTTCGCGAACTTATGAACTTCATCGAGCATGATCAACGGTCCAGATCTCATCGCGATCTTGCATTTTTCGATTCTTGTGATGAAGGATCTCGATACTCCAAGTCGCGATCGCTGAGACTTTGAGATGGAGCTTAGCACCACTAGATTCTTCCCCTCACGTGACCACAGGCTGCGCCAAAAGGCGCTTCGTATTTCACAAACTTATGAACTTCATCGAGCCTGATCAACGGTCCACGATCTCAATGATTCGACGGTCCAGATCTTTTCGTGATCACGCATATCACGAGTTCCCACACCATGCTCCGTTGACTCCTCCAATGTGCAAGTCAGCGAAATTCCAATCGCTTGCCACGTGTCCTATGACTCCAACGGTCAAGATTGTTATCGCGAGTTCGAACCTCTTTCCTTTGGATTTCCTGATTTGTGAAACTCCGAAATGAAACCTTTGTCGTGCTTTGACTATTTTCCTCCTTCTCAACTTACACTGTTGATCTTTCCATTATCGCTACGCTACTGATCGTACTGAGGTTCACCATCAATGACAAACACACATACTTTGCCTCTGTCTAAGAAAAACATGCCAACACCTACAGGATTCCATTTGGAGAACCAGGGACCTAGGACCAGCTGCCAAACCCAAATTTGTACCTAGGCCACCTCTTAACACCAGAGGAAGAGATCATAGACCTCCAATGAACCATGGGGGACGTGACCCAAGAAGTTTTGACAGGGGCTATGGCAGAATGGATAACACCAGGAGGGAATTGAGAAGGAAGCAACTCTGCTTCACGTGCAAAGAACCATGGAACCCATCACACAAGTGCATGGGTCGTGGCCAAGTGCACTACATAGAGGTGACCTCAGATAATGAGGAGGAGGAATACTACGACAAACTTCAGAACATGGAGGCCGAAACCATAGAGACAACAGAGGAGGAGGTCACAGGACTAGAAAGTACGACTGAGGGGAAGCCACCTTGGCATCTATCAAGGGAGTGCCCAAATTTAACACCTTCAGGATGAGAGGAGTCTTTCAGGGGCAGAAGGTATCAGTATTAATTAATGGGGGAGCCTCTCACAACTTCATTGACTCAACATTGTTGAGAAGGAGGCATATACCCACGGTGGAATTTGAAGAGTTCAAGGTGGAGGTAGCAGGTGGAAGCATTATGCCTTGTGACAGGTACATTCCAAGTATGAAGCTTACCTTAGGTAGGCATGAGTTGATACATAACGTCTATGTGATGGATCTGTCAGACACTAACATAATCCTTGGAGTTCAGTGGCTTAGCACATTAGGACCTATCACCACCAACTAGAAGACCATGGAAATGTCTTTTACAAAGGAGGGTGGATGAAAGGTAGTGCTCCTAGGCATGATAGGTAATTCTGCCAAGGTAGTTACGGCCCAGAGGATGGAAGCCATCTTCAGGAGGGAGGAGATTGTGTATGTAGCTGAATGTAGGATTTCAGCACGTATGGATGAGTAGGGTAAGGTTCACTACACCCCAGAGATCCAAGAGATCCTTGACAAGCACCACAAAGTGTTTGGACCGATTCCTCTAGGGGTGCCACCAGACAGGGGGTTTGAGCATATCATTGAGCTAGAGATAGGAGCTAAACCAGTCATCACCACACCATACAGGCATCCGAAGAAGTAAAAAGACAAGATAGAGAAAGCCATCAAAGAACTTTTGGACATGGGATACATCAGGCCGAGATCTATCCCTTTTGCTTCTTCAGTACTGTTGGTCAAGAAGAAAGATGGAACTATGCAGATGTGCATTACTTCTGGGCTTTGAATAAAAAGACAATAAAAAACAGGTACCCTATCCCTAGGATTGATGAGCTGCTAGACGAACTGCATGGGGCTGTCTATTTTACAAAAAATGACCTACGTTCTGGCTACCATCAAATCAAGATGAGGGAGGAGGACATCTCAAAAACTGCTTTCATATGTCATTATGGCCATTATGAGTTCTTGGTGATGCCCTTCAGGTTAACCAATGCCCCAACTACGTTCCAATCTTGCATGAACCATGTGTTCAACAAATAGTCGAGGAAGCACTTGTTACTATTTATTGATGACTTGCTCATTTACAACAAGACGTGGGAGGAACACCTTAGGCATTTGGACCAAATTTTTTCTATCATGGAGGAACAATCACTATACGCTAAGGAGTCCAAATGTGAGTTTGGAATGACAAAAGTTTTTTACTTGGGACACATCATCGGAGAAAAGGGGGTACAGGTACATCAAGAGAAAATAAAAGCCATCATGGAGTGGCCTACTCCTAAGACACTCACAGAGTTAAGGGGATTTCTAGGCATGTGCACATACTATGAGAAATTTGTCAAAGGGTTTCCCCAGTTGTGTGCACCCTTGACCGATTTGACTAAGAAGGGAGCCTTCAAATGGAGTGAAGAAGCTCAATTTATGATGGATAAGATGAAAAAGGTGATGAGCACATGCCCAGTCCTAACTCTTCCAGATTTCGGTCTACCTTTCACTTTGGAGTGTGGTGCTTCAGGAGAAGGTATAGGGGTCATATTGATGCATAATAGGCACCCTCTTGCCTATGAGAGCCGAAAACTAAGGGGTCATGAGCTATTCTACATCATTTATGACAAAGAAATGTTGGCTATCATGCACACACTAGCCAAATTCAGGCAATATCAGGTAGGTGTGTGGTTTATGGTCAAATCGGATCATAATAGTCTCAAATACCTATTGGAGCAGAAGAACTTAAATGAAAGGCAACAGAAATGGGTAAGCATAATACATGCCTATGACTTTGACATTGAAATTGTCAAAGGGAAGAACAACGTGGTGGCTGATGCATTATCCAGGAGGCCATCCATTTTTTCCATGTCAGGTGTATCGTTTGACTGGAAGGACCACTTGGTGTTGGAGTATGCTAAGGATTAGTTCGCTTGTCAGCTACTGGATGGACAGGTACAGGATGACAACTTCAGGATTATAAATGACCTCATCTATTACAAAGGCCGAATCTTTTTGGTTCCTGGATCGGCCTTCAAGGCCAAAGTGTTGCAAGCATGTCATGATTCACCCATGGCAGGGCACCAAGGGATTAGTAAGATGTACAGGAAGGTGAGAGAGAGGTTCTCATGGAAGGGCCTCAAGGAGGATGTAATAAGGCATGTCAAGGAGTGTACTACATGCCAAGAGAACAAGGATGAGCACACTCACCCAACATGACTACTACAACCCTTACCCATTCCAGAGCACAAGTGGGAAAGCATATCCATGTATTTCATCACCGGTTTTCCAAGGACGTAGGGGAAATACTGCATTTTCGTAGTGGTGGATAGGTTGATGAAGTTTGCACACTTCTTCTCCATAGCCATAGACTTCAACGCAACACAGGTGGCCGAACTGTTTTTCAGAGAGATCTTCAGGTTGCATGGCCTACTTAAGACCATTGTCAGTGACAGGGATAGCAAGTTCATGAGTACATTTTGGCAGGAGTTGTTTAGATTGGTTGGCACGGCCTTGACCCCTAGTACCAGCTATCACCCTCAAATGGATGGACAAACCAAGATAGTCAACAAGTGGGTGGAAGGCTACCTCAAGAATTATGTAGCAGGGTAGCAGAAAGCGTGGGTCAGATGGTTGCACTTAGGAGAGTACTGCTACAACACCACCCAACACGTGTCCATTGGCATGACACCATTCGGGGCCTTATACAACTATGACCCACTATCTTTTGTGGAGATTTCTTTTGGTGACAGTCGGGCACCAATGGTATAGGATTGGGTACAACAGAGCCAAGACATCCTCAAAGAGCTGAAGGATCATCTACAGAGAGCACATAACGAACAGAAGGTCCAAGCAGACAAGCACAGAGTTGAGCGTACTTTTGAGATTGGTGACTTAGTCTATCTAAGGCTCCAACCATACAGGCATGCTTCTATAAAAATAAGCGGAGCAAAGAAGCTACAACCATGTTTCTTTGGGCCCTACATGTCAACTGGAAGATAGGGGTCGTAGCTTATGAGTTGGAGCTTCCAGAGGGCAACATGATACACAATGTCTTCCATGTGTCCTGCCTGAAGAGGGCCATCAACCAACACATCACACCCATTGAGGTACTACCTCCCATGGACGAAGAGGGGCATCTTGTTTTGATTCTGACAGAGATACTAAAGGTTCGAGAGAAGAGGCTCAGGAAGAGAAGCATCAAAGAGTACCTGATCATATGGAAGGATCTACCCATTGAGGATGCCACGTGGGAGAATGAACAAGTGGTACAGGAAACAGGTTTGGAATTGCTTGAGGGCAAGCAATTTCTAGTAGGGGAGACTGTAATGTCCCCCACCTCTTGATGAAGAGGTTTGAGAAGACTTAGTGGCCTAGGCATCCCCACTATGCCATAGTCTCACATTGAGGGGAAAGGTCAACCAAACTAATGTTATATTCTTAAGTTGACTTAATAAAAAGGTAAAAGGAGTTAAAAAGATAACTCAATGAAGGAATAGAAGCGCCAGAGGTTGAGTTAGGAGTTAACCCTAGGGGTTAACTTAACTCAACATGGAAATAGAAGAAAAGTATAAAGCGAAGGCTAGGGTGCATCTCTCATTCATTCTGGATTTTGGTATTTGCTTGTTGATGCTCTCGAGAATACAGTTTTGAGGGTTCTGATATTACAAACCCTAGTGAACAACTCAGTGGTGAAAGATTCCACTCACCTTGTTCGAAGCTTGGTCTCGGAGATGAAATACTCCACCCACACCATTCTACATCCATCATCAACTCAGGAGGACTAGCAGGGCCGTACTAGTTGGACCAACAAGGCCGTACTAGCTAGGTTTTTCTTGCAGGGGCGCACCATTGGTTGAGGAAGAGTTCGATCTAGCATATTGAGGAAGCTCAGGAGGTTTCCAGCATTGGGGTTTTGCTTGCAGGCCCTTGCTCATCAGTTTGAGGGCTTCTTGGAGGAGTTATCACGTCCCTATCATCTATTTGCAGGTTGAGACGATTTCAAGAGGAAGAGGACGTTTTGTGATTCAGTATTTCTCAAATCTAGAAGGCTATAGGCTAGATCTGATCTTGAAACTTCTCTTAGGTGCGTGTGGCCACCTGTTCTATCATTCTAGAGAGTTTCAGGGAATTCAGAGCCCATATTCAGCCAGGCCGTACTATTGGCCATATCAGGGTTTTAGGAGGGTCGTACCAATTTAGGGTTTTTGCAGTTTGAGGAGGAAGATTCAACTTTTGAGCTCCATACTTCAAGAGGAGGCCTATATTTCCTTGATCTATCTTTGGGAGGAGTTTGACAACATTTGGGGGTCTTCATCTTCAGGAGGGCCGAACCCTTGGTATCCATTGTCTTCAACAAGTCATACCAACAGTCAGTAGGTTCGTACCAGTTGCTTGAGGGTTAGGCTTAAACCCTAGTTTGACAATTGAGCGTTCAACTTCTATTACAACCTTTGGGAGGTTTGATCTATATCACCGGGAGAATTTTGTATGCAACTCTATTATTGTCTTGAATCCATCTGAAGCTATTCCAGATCTGCTTCTCTATTTGTATCAGGTGCTTGATTTCTTATAATAAAGTTAAGCTATTGCTTGTGGTTCCTATCTTGTACATGATTGAAGATCTTCATATGTTGGAATGTTTCTTGTCTAAGTCATGGTTGAATAACTGAATAAACCCTAAGGCCGAAATGTTGATGGCCAACCTGCACACATAACAATAAATAATTAAATCAGTGGTTAGTTAGTGATTACTATCTGAAGCTATTCCAAATCTACTTCTCTATATGTATCAGGTGCTTGATTTCTTATAATAAAGTTCAACTATTGCTTGTGGTTCCTATCTTGTGCATGATTGAAGATCTTCATATGTTGGAATGTTTCTTGTCTAAGTCATGGTTGAATAACTGAATAAACCCTAAGGCCAAAATTTTGGTGGCCAACATGCACACATAACAATAAACAATTAAATCAGTGGTTAGTTAGTGATTCCAAGCAAAAAATTGGCTTGGGATCATTACATATTCTCCCTTTAGTAGGCTGAGCCACCAAGAAACAGGTGGCTGCCCTCTCATCTTGTAAGTAAGGGTTGGTCATGTGCTTTAGGCATGTGGCCAACTTATTTTGGACATCCGTCCTTCCTTACAATGCTCGACCTAAGTTAGTAGGCATGCGCCCATCTTCAAGATTTTGCCATATAAAATTTAGAGAGGGCCCGACCCTTCCCTTGAGCTGGCGATGGGATATCTTCACCACAAAACTTAAAAACAAGTCCGACCTTTCCTTCTAGGATGCGACAGCCTGACAGGCCCACTGCCAACCTTTTTCCTTGCCACAAAAAACTAAGGGAGGTCCGACCTCAACCTTTACCACTAAAGGAGAGGTTCGACCCTTGTTTCTTTATGCCAACGGTAAGTTCTCCTCCCATGGTTGCCTTCTGTTATTTGTTGTGGGGTCCGACCTCTTTTCTTTGCAATCACAACAAGGGTTTGGCAGTCTTTTAGGTGACCATGGTCTTCTTTCAACCTTGAGCGAGTGGTATTCTTCAAGACCCGCTCTTATACCATGTTGATTTTTCAATGAGCTATGACTCATGCATTCTCTATAAATTTTTTGTTTAACATTTACTTGAACCATAACTACTGCAATAAACCAAGATCACAAGAAGAATAACCATGCATAAGAACACAAGAGGTATCCTCGGAAACCCTTCTCAACAAGGGAAGAAAACCCAACCAATCCTTTGTTATATTCTTCAAGAGAAAGACCTCCCACACAATTACCAAACCTAGCACACAAGAGGGTGTTGTAATATTCATAATTTCATACCACAACTTTTGAAATCATGAGATGACACAATGATAGGTGTGTTTCTTCAATGGGGATTCACCTTTATTTATATAAGACTTGTCACATCAAATGATGTGTCTATTGGCACAATAGGGCTGACCTCAATAACTCAAAATATAATTAATAATTACCATATTAATTATCTTTTACATTAATTATCTTTTACATTAAGGAGGGGCTGACCTGTACCCTTTACATAACAAATAGGGTTATAGGTAAGTCTGACTCTTGAACAATATAGCAAGGGACCTCATACACCCACTAGCGCTCAACCACTAGGGGCAATCCATCTGTGCTCATCCATAGGGATGTCTCTCTATCTTATTGTGTCTCACATGAGAACCACACTCACTAGTGCTCAACCACTAGGATCACGTTCACCTGTACTCATCCACAAGCACGTCCAACTCAACATATCTTCTTTCTCATTGCGTTACACATGAGGGCCATCTGGAGTTCATCATCTCAACTCTCTGCTCAGAAGAGGCTAATACATCGTTTCATTTCTATCTCATAACGATGAGATTTCACACACTCACCTGTGCTCAGCCACAGGCACGTCCAACTCAACAGATCTTCTTTCTCACTACGTTACACAAGAGAATCATCTGGAGTTCATCTCAACTCTCTATAAGGATGAGGCCAACACAATGTTCCAGTTGTATCTCAGATAGGAACCACACACCCAACTCAGGGGCTCTCTCTCAGGTCTGTGTCCTGGAGGATGTCACACGCAACTGTAATCATCAACAAAAGCAACCTCATTAGTTATTCAATTTACTTTAAATGACATAGCTAAATTTACAATATATCTAACTTCATATTATAGCTTATAAGACAATTTATGGAGCTACATATAAGCTTGGGCATGGATTTTAATTTGGTCACTTAGCACAGTTTCGACCTTCCAAATTACAAGACAAACTTTGTCTCTTTTGCACAACAACCCTTTTTAAACTTGCAATTGCAAAATTAACAACATGAATGTGTCTAATATGATAAACCACACTACCAACAACTTGCACAACTCAAATCTAAGGTATAATACAACCTTGACTTACACTTTAAAAACATGTTGTGAATTTCTAAGGTTTTACTAGGCATTTCTTGCCTATTTTTGTAAAAAAAAGTTTTTTATAATTGCAAATGCAAAACTAAGTATACAGGCTTATGGAAAACGTTTTAACAAATCATTTACAATTTGAACCACTCAAATTGAACGAGTTTTGAGACCTGGGAGTGCATTTTAGTGTAGCCTGACATGCATTTTGCACCAAGGCAAAATTTACAACAACACAAAACTTTCCCTCTTTGTCCTACATAAGAGATAACCCTCGGGGCTATGGAGTCTAGAGCTAACCCTTGAGGCTATGGAGTCTAGATCTCATAACAAGAGGGTTTGAATATGACAAAGAAGACATAATTAATCCACTCACTGATTTTCCTTAATTAGTCCAAAGCAATTTTTTAGATTATGTAAGGATAATCAAGAACCCTTATATAAGATGCATCATCACAACCATGAAATTAGAACTAAGAATAGCACGAAACCAATAAAGATATAAGGAACAACCATAATATGAAACCCTAGATAAAGTAGACAAAGTAGGGCAACTTTATTATCGAATGAACAACCAACAATACATCATTTCTTGAAATCTATTTTCACAACAAGATTAGGAGGACCGAATAGGTCTCAACTAAAAAGAAAAATACATTTGCGAAATCCTCCAATAATTCAAGGTTACATCAAGGATTAGGGAGGGTTTACAACCTCAACCCTAAACTCTTCTTCTGTGACAAATTTTCCCCTATCCAAAGGTTATTTTAGTAGCAGAAACAATGGCAATCCTTGCAAAAACCCTAATTATCCATGAAAGCAATATTTGAGTGGGCCACAGAGCAAGTGGTTTTATAAACCCGCCTCATCGATCCACGTTTGACAATGGGGCACCACATGTCCCTAGCGGTTTGGTAGACATGTTTATTGCAAATCGTTGAAGGGGAGTTGAATGTCCGACGACTATCGGATGTAGTTGGAAGTCCAACGAACGTCAGGGCACCAAGAAAAAAAAATTAATGAAATTTTGATAATGACTTAGTAATTTCCAATGGTACGGTTAATTTTATCTGTACCGTTGAAACTCCCCGTCGGACTTAAACACCATATGTAGTAGTGCAAGCTAGACCCAATTGAAATTTAAAAACTGTTATTGTTAAACATGTTTTCTATAATATGTATATACTAGTTCAAAAAATTACCAAATTAATATTTATGCCATACTTACTTTCATATAGATATTAAAAGATTTTTTCTGTGTGCTTTTTGCCTTTTAGGAAGATTAAGAAAATTCCAGTGAACAAACAATATGATATTTGAAACATGTCAATAGGAATGTCTAAAAAAGTCTACAATGACATGGTCAATGAAATGAGAATAATTGAATCATAAGAGGAGCTATCCAAACAACAATGTGCATCGAACATATGTAATCATGTATTTTTTTTTTATGTGTAATCAAAGAGTTTAGTTATCACATGAAACACTAATTAATTGTTTCGTTATTGCACAAAAGAAAACAAAATGGAACCCATTCAACACATAAGACGAGATGACAAGGCTGGTTTTGTTTCAACATGTGCCTAACTTGAATTCCCTTGTGTGAGGTGCACTAGTCTATACCAACAAGTTTACTAGGGATGCCATGCACAAATGCTCATAAGCATCCCTTGGGTTTTCCTATGAGGTTTTCCTTATAATAATAATAATAATAATAATAATAATCCAATTTTAAGATCACGTCCTAGCAAAACACTAAATTAATGTATGAGACTCCCTTATTTCTGGGGATAAGGGACCCTCTTCATGCAACGATTTAACTAATTAGTATAAGGAGGTGTAAATACCCTATCCCCTTTGGTTTTGAACTCATGCTTTTAATGATGAAACACATGTTTTTAACTATATATATATCCAATTTTAAGATCACGTCCTAGCAAAACACTAAATTAATGTATGAGACTCCCTTATTTATGGGGATAAGGGACCCCCTTCATGCAACGATTTAACTAATTAGTCTAAGGAGGTGTAAATACCCTATCCCCTTTGGTTTTGAACCCATGCTTTTAATGATGAAACACATGTTTTTAACTATATATATAACAATGTCGTGAAAAAAATGAAATAACAAAACAATGACATGGTCAATGAAATGAGAATACTTGAATCGTAAGAGGAGCTATCCAAACAACAATGTGCATCGAACAAATGTAATCATGGATTTTTTTTATGTGTAATCAGAGAGTTTAATTATCACATGAAACATTAACTAATTGTTTTGTTATTGCACAAAATAAAACAAAATGGAACCGATTCAACACATAAGATGAGATGACAAGGCTCGTTTTGTTTCAACATGTGTCTAACTTGAATCCCCTTGTGTGAGGCGCACTAGTCAATACCAATGCGTTTACTAGGGATGCCATGCACAAATGCTGGTAAGCATCCCTTGGGTTTTCCTATGAGGTTTTTCTTAGAATAATAATAATAATAATAATAATAATCCATTTTTAAGATCACGGCCTAGCCAAACACTAAATTAATGTATGAGACTCCCTTATTTATGGGGATAAGGGACCCCCTTCGTGCAACGATTTAACTAATTAGTCTAAAAAGGTGTAAATATCATATCCCCTTTGATTTTGAACCCATGCTTTTAAGGATGAAACACATGTTTATATATATATATATATATATATATATATAAAACAATGTCCTAAAAAAAATGAAATAACAAATAACATGATTCAACAGTTAAGTTTTTGTGCATTTGGATAGAAATTTGGTGGTTTTGGATAGAACTTTGGATTTCTATAGGTGAAGCTTTGGATATAAACAAATCATACAATCGTGAGGTCAAATTCCTCAATGTCAACAATTAAATTCCTCAATGTCAACAATTATTAACAAATTCACATAAGTTAGTTTAGATCTATCTAAATCCCAAATTAATTAAGTGTCAAGATGAATTAAATTTTTTTAAAATATAAACCTTTATTCAAGTTTTCCCACTAAAGATGGGAATGAATCTAGACACAAATCTAAAGATATATTTACAAGAATTTACACAAAATCACTATTTTTTGTTGTTTCAAATTCATTTCTTAACCCCGGATTTCCTTCAAATATCCCACACTACTCAAATGTCAAATCTAAATGCAACTTAACTATATATCATTTGATTAAGAATAATTTATTATCAAAAGCATGTATATGTATTATGAAATCTAATTTCTTAATATTTTAAATTAAATATATTTAAAAAAATAACAGAATGTTTTTACAATGTTAGGTAGAAAATATACTTTATGTTAATAAATAAAAATAAAAATTACTGTTTTAGTTTTAATATAAAAATAATTCACATAAATTCATTTTAACTACGTTAGATTATTTTAGAATAAATTCTTCTTACCATTAGATTTGATAGATTATCATATTTTAGACTTTTTCAATAAAAACGTAGTGTTTTCCATATACAATTCCTAAAATAATTTAAAATATTAAGATGTGAACCTCCTATTAGTACACAGAAAGTGACAGATCATTATTATTATTAAAATAAAATCATTATTATTATTAAAATAAAGATAAAAGATAATTGAAGATATTAAATATCAATAGACTGCTTTTTCCATTACGAACAAAAGAAATACACAGGTAGCGCCTGTGCTGGAGTGGAGTCGGCTACTTGGAATCCTCATGGCCGGATGCATATGAGGTGAGTGCAGAAGATTTTTGTTTGCTCCTTTCTACTTCGTCGAATATACATTGTGTATATTACATCTTACTTTAATGGAAAATGCCAAATTTGTTCCATGCTTGCTGTTTCCTGAGTAGCTCTGACATTCAGAAAATAGGTTCCTCATACCATAGCAGTTTGACAATTGAGTTTATATTTCCTTTAAATCGATCCATATTCAATTTAGCTTTAGTATCAGTGATTATCCCAGAAGCTCTCGAGCTTGTAATCGGTTTAGTTTTAAAGGTTGCAAGGGTTTTAATGAATTTCCGGGGTGTTCGCTTTTAATAAAGCTTTCTTAGGACTGCTATAGCGCTTCTTTTCCCCTTAGAATTTTTAATATTTTTTATTCGAAATTGATCGACATTTGGATTCTGAGAGTTTAGTTGCTTTGAATCGTTGAAATTTGTTCTTTTCTGGACTTTTCTACCACCGTCCTGCAGAAATTGGATTGATTCATGGACTTGATTTTCTACCATGTTTTTTTTTTTTCATTTTTTTCAAGAATTTGTGCAATATGTTTCTTTCCTCGGAAGTCTTACATGTTGCTTCCCACAATTACAATAGGCCAGCTGGCCTTACAGGCGTTTTAATAAACTTCAATTCTGTTTATGTGTCTGCCACTGCAAATCTACAACCTGGCATCTCAGCCATCAAAATTTACATGGACATTCCTTAGGTTATGACATAGGCGTGCATATGATTAGAATTAGTTCCATCCACATTTATTTCTAAAAACAGGAATTCACAATCAGAAAATCAAGAATTAGGTAATATAAGATGTTAAAGTCAGCGGTGAAGTCGGTCGCGTGTTAGGCCACTCACCGAGAGTTAATTCCACAAGACATGAATAATTGGTTCGGGCCAGGTGCAAGTCCTGGGTGAATTTGACAGAACAGTACCCCTGTTGGGGGCAGCTTAGCTGAACGGAAGTGCTTGTGACTATTGGTTCGCTCCTAGCAGCCTGCTTCCCTTGTGCAAGCAGGCTGCTTGTGGTGCCTGACCTCTTCGGGTCAGTTGTAATGCCTCCAGGCAGGTTGTAATCCCTCTCTTGAGTTTACAGGAAGCACTTTAAAGAAAAGTTAAGTCAGTATTAGACATCTGAAGGTCAGAATCGATGAATAGCTATTTCATATCCAAAATCAAAAGGCGTGTTTTGACTCTTGAGTCACTTTTGTCAGTTGCCTATATTGATTTCATAAGGTCATGATTCCTCTTTCACATACATTATCCAAACTCATGTTTCAACTGATCTTCCTCTACTGTATACATGATGTCGTTGCAATACTATAATTGGTAAGCACTACTAAACTTTTTGTTTTGAACAACTATTTGGTGCGGTCATTCCATTTGAATCTCACACATGATGACTGCGGTTCCTTCTTGCTGGAGGCACTTGCAGTGAAACTCCCCCCAAAAGTGAGATTTCTGACTAAGCTAGTCCATATCTCATGTAATGATAAAGCCTTAGCATTAGAAGACGCTTCTACATGGTTTGTGGGA
>ML829271.1:42530-58232 GCA_009831015.1 Picea engelmannii | reverse complement strand
TCTTCATCCACTCATTCAACTAACTACTACTCCATGCAGCTTAGAATATAATAGGAGGGACCCTGAGAATGGAGCACGCACTCAATAAAGCTGTACTTCATAAAAGTAATAGAAAGCTTAGCGGCAGTATGCCTAACCGTTGCTTTAAATTATAAACTAAGCTTAAATGAGAAAAACGAAAAATAGTATTTTCAAAAATGTAAATGGTAAAAAATATTTTGAGATTGAAAGAAGCATTGAAAAATGACTAAAAACACATTTGATAAAAAAAACAAAAAAACAAAAAAATAAAACAAATGAAAATAAATGAAAAAACAAGCATTTAAAAAAAAAAGTGGAAACATTATGTATGAGAAAATTTAAAATATCAAAAAAACACCTAAAAATGGAAGGGGGGTGCTACCGGTAGCACCATTTTTAAAAACGGGGTAAAAAACTTGACCCCCCAAAAAACGAGAACTCTGTAGAGTTCTCGTTAAGTTGGTAACTATGTTGTATCCATAGTTATGAAATTTGTAACATTCAATGTTACGTGGGGCCACATAGCCATTTCTTGCTTGAACATTTATTTTATAATCCCCGCAATCTGCAACCTTATGTCCAAAATTAGTACAATAAAAACAATGACCATAAAATAAATTTGCATATCTAGGAGTGAATGATCTTCTTTGTGGTGTAGTCCTTCTGAATTTCTGCCTTGACTGATCATGATCATGATTGAAGCTTCTTTGTGGCTTGAACATGAATGGTCTTCTTGAAGATGTATCTTCAATAGTTTTCTTAGATTCTGGTTTACCATGATTCCTTCCTTTGAGTACTTCTGCATAACTCTTTCTATTTTCTTCATTCTTCTTTTCTAGAAACCTAGAGTGCTTATCTTCATTCTCTATAACCGATGTGAATGTTTCTGTCTCTTCAACGTTCTTGTTGAGCTTGACGATTTTACTTCTCAATGTGACAACTTCTTCTTCAAGCTTCTCAACCTATTCTTCTTTCTTAATTATCTAAGACTTCATGACTTCTTCTGTTCTTTTTGCTTCTTCAAGCTGAATTTTTAATGTGATTATTTCTTCTTCAAGTCCTTTCTCTTCTTGACCAAAATATACCTCAAGCTGGTTTAGATCGTTAGTGCTTTCCTTAAGATGATTTGTCAATATATTCTCTCTCATTTCTTCTTCTTCCTTCTGTGTTGCTATGTTGACTTCCAAATACTGCTTTTTATATTCAAGATTTTCTTCGATCTTTCTGGCTTCTTTTAGATGAGTTCTTAAGTTCTCGATGACCTGTTGGGGTTCTTAAAAAATGTGAACACTTTCATTTTGTTTCATCAACTCTTTCTTGAGTGACTTGTTTTCTTCTCTTTATTTTCTTAGTTCATCTAAATCACTAATCAGTTCTTCTTCATAATTGTCTTCATTTTCAATTAGTTTTTCTGTCTCATTTCCTTTATGGCATTCTATTTCAAGATGACCGCGTTTTTCACAATTAAAGCAAAACAACATACCTATGTTGGTTATGTACTCTTCATCTTTTGAATCTGTTTGACACGGTGAACATATTTCTTCTTGATCTGTACCTGCATCTTCTTTGGCATTTTCTGAATTTGTGATGGGTGAAGAATATACGTCCTGTAACTTATCCCAAAGTTGTTTGGTTGATGAACATTTACCAACCTTTTCTCTTACCAGATTAGGTAATCCTTCCCAGATGAAATCCATTGCTATTTTGTTATTCTTATTCAATGCCTTCTTGGTTGCATTCTTTGCCCTTTTTGAAATATCATATCCTGTAACGACTAATAGCCAAATATAATACCCCCGTGACTTTAAAAATACTTTCGTCCTTCCACTCCATAACTCATACTTTAAACCATTCTGACCATTAAACAATGGTACTCCATTCTCAGAATAATCCATGATCTCCTTCCAGTGGTTAAATTGTTTCCTGAAGGAACCTACTTTGATACCAATTGTTGGATTACTAAGAGGGGGGGTGAATCAGTAATGGAGCAATTTAATCATTTTTAACCATAAAATGCAAGTGTTATATCAATGTAGCATTATCATCCAACAATTGCAGAGTAAATAAACAATGGACAAATGAACAATCATACACATACACAATACACTGATGTTTTTACATGGAAACCCAAAGCGGGAGAAAACCACATAATGTTTTTTCTTATATGTGTTTAAGAATTACATTCATTGGAAGCACCAAATTTCTTTGTTTTCCAGCTGCAACTAGAAGGAGGCTCCAACCCCCTAGTTTCTCAGGCTACAACCTGAAGGAAGCTCCAAATTCCCAATTCTCTGGATACAACCAGAAGGAGGCTACAACCCCCTATGTTCTCCGGCTACAACCGGAAGGTGGCTACAACCACCTATCCTTGCCCCATCCAACCGCCCTGAAATATAAGTAGAATGATGGAACCACTGTCACACTATCACTGTGAGATATATTGTTGTAAACCTGTACCAATCAACCTGCACCAAACAACCTGTAACAATCTGTACCAATAAATTGTGCCAACATGTACCATACATCAACCTATACCTTAACCTGTACCATAAACAAGTGCATCAACCATGCACTAAACCTGTACAAATAACATGTCACAATAACCTATCCAAACAACATATCACAACGACCTGTCTCATCAATCTTATCAACCAAATCAGATCTACTCACCAAGATCAATCACTAATACAACTCTCAACCATATGCACAATATCACCAAGATGTGCATTAACCAAGCATAACACAACAACTCATAATCATCACCAAGATCAATATGTGCTTCTAATAATATACCAAGACAAGTATGCTACATCATCCATAAACCATGTGTCAACAATAATACTAACAAGTGCCTCCAACCATATATCAATTATGTACCAATCATGCATCAATTAATCATCAACTATGACTCATCAAGATGTACCAACATCATTAACTATACACCTCATATTTGTGTCAACTCATCAACTACTTGTCTCAACCATGTACCCAACATGTACCTCAACCAAAAGCCCTCATCAGTTTCATCATCCAAATCTGATTTGTAACTCTATAATAGACCTAGTGTATATGATCACATACCTGCAAACCTTCATTCACTTTAACAACAAGAGACTAGCATTTTCATCAAACTTTACTTTAGTCTCACATGACTAAATTTGGATTAGTCAACAACCCTAACTTGAAATAATCATAACTATGTACATGTAATGAATAGAGATATGAAAATAGTACAAAATGTTCTTCAATGTCTTTTATGAAATTTCTCCAGGTTTCACTCCTTGGAACCTCTCAGAAAAGGAGTTATAGCAAAAATGGTATACCATGTTGAATTCTGGCTTATTCTAGAGAGCGAACTTGTAGAGCATGCCACGCACGAAATATTTATTGTGTCGATATGAAAATGTTACACAGAATACGACAGACTGTACTCTAACCAATACATTTGTTCTTACTAAATTTGTATATGTTATGAAGAAGTTATGACATTTTTACCCGAAACATATGTATTAGACTAGTTTCAGGACTAGCCACAAACCCTATTTTCCATGGAGTGTAACTCCAAAAATACAATGACCCACAAGATGAATTTTTTATCACAACTACTTGGATATGTTTCCTCAACGACCTCAAGATTTTGCGGTCTGAATCATTCTAGAAAAACAATTATTGCGAAAATGGTAAGATGACCTGTAAATAACATACCTTAGAAAGCATCATCAAATGAATTTATCCTCCCTTGAATTTCGGCCTTCTTTACTTCACATTCCCTTTGAAATTAGCCTTAGATATCCTTTGGTTACCTCAGTCACTTGTATATATTCAATATTCTCAAGTGTTATTTAAAATGAGAGACCCTTGCCTCTTATTTATACTTTTATGTAGTTTCCTCAAGGGGTTACCTTTTAACCATCTTAAACCACTTTCCTTATTTTAGGGTTAAACCACTTCTAACCACTTGCCCACTTAGTAATTTCTCCATTAAATTTAAATAATTTATTTTGTATCCATTTTGACTTATAGTACACTCATCACTTCACTTTATTATTTATGTTCTAAAATCTCTTAAACCACTTTCCTTATTTTAGGGCTAACCCACTTCTGACCACTTGTCCACTTAGTAATTTCTCCATTAACTTTATGATTTAAATAATTTCTTTTGTATCCACTTTGACTTATAGTACACTCATCACTACACTTTATTATTTAAATAATTTCTTCTTTGCAACCACTTTGACTACTTTGACCTTTTGGGGATTCTAGATGACTCATGAGGGTTCTCCAATTTCACATGGTCATAACTCTCTCACCGTGAGGAGTTATGTGACGTTCCACATACCACCGGAAATGGCATGACATGTACTATCCATATAGAATAGTCTTACCTTAAAATATATTAAAACTCATACCATTATACATCAAACAAACTTGGGTCCATTACCCAAACCTTTGTGCTACCAGAATTCGCTACCAGAGTTTATTCAAGGGTTGAAATCAATGACAACCAACCCAAATAATCAACAATGTTAAGTTAATGTTATAAGGAAATAACAATTACTCACGAACTTTGCTATCAACCCTTTTCTTCCTTGTTGTCTTGTTTTATGTGCTGAATGGGTTCCATTTTCTTTTCTTTTCTGCAAGAAAATACTTGAAAATTAATATTTAATGCTAAATTATTTATTTATATGTACCTAATAGAAAATTTCAATGATTTCCTACATTTAAAGCACGTTGTTGTTGAGATGGCTCCTCCTGCAATGCAATTATGTCCATTTCTTTTACCATTTCCTTGTACACTTTTTTTCGACATTCCTACTGGCATATTTTGGATATCAGCGCATTGATCCTTTGGGATTTTCATAATCTTCCTGAAAAAAGTAACATGACAATAAATTGATATATGAAAACTAAATATAACAAAATTGATATTAATAAAGGAATGGTTTGTAGTAATATATACATATTCTAGAAAAGCATTTTTAGAAATATTACTTTTTGAATGATTAATTTTTGTTGTCGTATATTTTTTCTATTACAAGTCTGACAGGTCTCATTGACCATTGCTTTGGAAACACTTCCTATAGTTTAGATATAACTTGGTTCTTGGAATCATTCGGTTGATTTATGTATTGTAAGTGGAAAGTACGTTTATACGTTCATTCCACTATATCTCTCATAGTTTTGTAAAAGTTCCCCCCCTTTCATTAACCGCTAGCACCACTCCAGATGAGCTAAGGACTAATTCATCATCACTTACATCTTATATAATTTTTATTTTCTTAGGATGAAATTCCATTCCTTCGTTGTTGGTCCTTGTAGAACATTAAGCATATGTGAATTAATAGATTGTTTGAAACATGTTATCTAATATTTTAAAGTATATTACTAATGAAAATTCAAAAAAGAACTCATATTGAATAGAATTTTTTCATTCACCTGATTATTCTTTTTGCAATTTTTCCATCAAGCTTTTACGCTCTTCTGCACTTAGATCACAAAGAATCTTATCGATCTTCCTCATTTTATGGCTCTGCAGGACACACACTAACCAATACATATTAGTTAAACTTACATATAGTTCAAACATATTAATTTTGTATGGAATTTACAAAGAACTTTTCTTTTTAACATATTAATTTTGTATAGAATTTACAAAGAACTTGCCTTTTTGGCCTTTTTGGATGTGTTATCATTGTATCGATCAGAATTTTTGTTACTTGAACTATTCTCACACATATTTTTATCAATATATATCATGTACCATTCAATACACAAACTATTAAACATATTTTATAAATAAATCACATAGTTTTCTACAAAAGAAAAGTTTTGGATGCGCTTTCATAATATAAAAGCACTGGTGTGTTCCATATATGAAACACACTGATATAAAAAAAATAGATTTTTTTAAAACTATAAATTACAACGGTGTGATATGTATCCTTATCAACACTACTCCAATAGAAAAAAAAAATACCATGAACAAATAAAATTACATATCAATGAATGAATGCTTTTAATTATGTTGCAACATTACTGTTGCGTTTTATCCGAAAACGCATCGGTGCGTTAGATTCAATCAGGGGCACCGATTACCCGAAACAGATTTAAAAAAAAATGTGACAGGGTCGAGAGGGTTTGGATCTGATGCATCACATGTCATATTCCTTTTATATGGAAACATAAACCCATTAAATCTAAAATGCCTAAAATGAAAAGTTGTAATTATGAAGTGATAGAGGGAGTTAAACCCTAAGGTGAAATTTTGTAGTCACATAAGCAAGAAGAAGCAAGGGTTTAAGGTAAGTGGTATGATTTTTATTTTTATTTTGAATTTTAATTAAATCTAAATAGAGATACAAATTGTAAAAAAAATTAATATTAAAATCAACTATAAAATTTAATATTTTTGTTATGCAGGGTTTTGAGTGAATCACAAAACCCTTCAAATTCTGATTTTCTAATTAATTTTGTTGCTCCGAAATAGTTTTGAATGAATCACCATACCCTTCAAATTTTGATCTTCTGAATAAGTTTCATGTTCCAAAGTATTGATCTGTTGCTCCATAGTGCTCCCCTGTATGTCTCTCTTGCAAATCGCTCCCCTGTAAATTTTGGAAAAAAAATAAAATACTAAATATCTTAATACCTAGAAAATATTTTATGAAAAGGGTTTTAAATGAATCGCCATAACCTTCAAATTCTGTTGCTCTATAGTGTTCTCCGGTGCGGCTCTCTTGCAAATCTCTCCACTGTAAATTTTGGTAAATTAATGAAACAATGAATAGTTTTTTACTATTTAA
This sequence comes from Picea engelmannii, assembly GCA_009831015.1. Taxonomy (NCBI): domain Eukaryota; kingdom Viridiplantae; phylum Streptophyta; class Pinopsida; order Pinales; family Pinaceae; genus Picea; species Picea engelmannii. The sequence goes on along the minus strand of ML829271.1, from coordinate 51,405 downwards.
ATGACTTTATGAAATTAGATTTGAAATTCCCAATCATTTTTCAATTGTAAAAAAACAAAGTCGCGCTTCTTTTTTTTAAGTTTTTCGAAACCCCGGTGTGTCTATCAATATAACGCACCAGTGCGTTTTTGTATAAAATGCACCGGTGCGCTTAAAAGTTTTGGAGCACCAATATCAAATAATTATTTTTTATTTATTTACGAACCTATGTGACTCATAAATAAACACCCGGTGCTTTATATTGTTATATATGCATCGATGTGTGTTGTTTAAATAAGCTCATCGTTATGCTTTCAAAGTTATCTAAATTTCTATTGCACACAAAATAGTATATTCATCTTAAATTATCTTTTAGGATGCATCCACATGACTTGCAGTACTCCATAGTATACATTTTCCGCATAAAGTCTCCCTATTCTTAAAAAAATATTGTTGATTTTGCCCAAATGCAGGAAGAAAAACTTATAATATCAAATGGCCAATCCTTCAAATTCTAGCCCGTTCCATATTTCTCAAAGTCCATCGCGGAATTCTCCCTTTCCATCTCTAGTAAGTTCATATTTTACTTATATTTAGATTATCTAATTGATTTATTTTTTATCCTTGTCAATCTGAATAAAAATTTATCTAAATTTGCAAGATCTTGATTCAGAATCGAGTTCAGATGCAGATAATATTCCACTAATTCAAAAACGTCAGAAGCTCTTATCAAGATAAACATACTGCAAGCAGTTGGTAGATGACAACTGCTTTACGCTGTCAATAGTAACATGCCATCTTCTAGCCGCAATCTTGGGTCAATGACAATAATAATTAATGTTGGGTATAATGTGATTTGAACAAACCAATTGCATTGTGCGTACTAATATCATCGATGTACTAATGTTGAATATTTTTGAAATTAGGATTCTGATGATGAGTGACCAACCTATCATCTTCCGTTGCACCCCACTACAATGTCAAATCAAGAGAAGGATGGAATAAGAGCACAACTCGGAGAGGAAGCATACCAAGAATGGTTGAATCAACCACCTATTCAATTCCCACTACGTCCAGATTCACCAATTAGGAATGATTACAACAACAATAGTTCTTCACAATTTAGCAATGGAGTCAATGAAGTAGAGGTTGGTATGGATGATTATTTACGAGATACAACTGCCATGGAGACAATGTTGTTAGATGCACTCCAAAATGATGAGCGAGGGGATGATGCTCATGTCATTGATACCTTATTCGAAAGTATGAAATCTGCTTCCACCCCCCCTCTCTTTGGACCTAGCCGGTCAAAGTATACCCAGTTGGGGACAAAATTGTTACTGTACAACTTGAAAGCAAATTTTGGCATGTCAAACGCATGTTTCTCGTCAATATTAAGGTAATTGACCATCATTAAGTCCCTTATAATTTGAGAAATACTGTCACACAATGAACATTAAAAATGATCGATTTTATGAATTTTAAATGACATTGTACATTTCTATTGCCCACTAACTGCAATTTATTCAAATATAAGGTTCTTTCGAGTGATAATGTATTATCCGATAGCTGGGAATAGGAAAAGTAGATGTTGAAAATATTGGGTGTTGAGTACATATCATATCATGCATGTTCGAATGATTGTATTCTATATAGAGGAGAATATGAAGACAAAGAGATATCTCTGAAATGTGGGCATGACAGATATCATAAATCAAATAAAAAAGGTAAATCACATGGTCATCCTCATAATATATTGAAGCACATGCCTATAATCCCAAGGATTCAAAGGCTCTTTCGTTGCAAAGAATTAGCTATGTTGCAGGGATGGCATGCCTCACACAGAAGTGAGTCGGGAGTTATGTGAATCCCAATAGATTCAATAGCCATGAAGCATATAGAGGATACATGGCCCCGGAAAATTCAAGGATGAAGTATGAAGTGTACAACTTAGCATATCCATGGATGGTGTCAACCCATATTCCCTCCAAAACACCAACTATTTTTTTTGGCATGTAGTAGTGATCAATAAAAATATTCCCCCATGGTTGTCCATGAAGAATGAACATCTTATGTTGGCTCTTATAGTCCTTGGTAGAAGACAAGTGAAGAATACAAATGTCTACCTACAACCATTGGTAGATGAATTGAAGGAATTATGGGAAGGGATACATGTATACAATGTATCATGACCAATTGCAACAAAGAGGATTTTTACGTTGTATGGCATATGTGCTTACACCACACATGATTATCAAGGCTTAGGAGTTTTCTCTAGTAAATTACATGTTTATTAATTTTTTTATATACGTAACAATATTTTTTGGCATATTTAATTCACTGCAAGTGTTCCGATCTTCGACGCTAACATGCTCTGTATACATTAATAATTCTGCAGGTCTTGTAACAAAAGGATATCATCGATGTAAATTTTGTGGACCTTCTCTGAAGGCTAGGTGGTCCAACCACCTACGAAATCCAGTGTACGATTTCTCCAGGGTATTCCTCCCAGAACAACACCCTTACAGAAGACAAACATCCGCTTTCAATGGTAAACCAGAGAGATCCCAAAGGCCTACAATAATGACACTATCATAATGGCTTAGAGCATATGAGAGAGAGAAGGAGAAGGAGATTACATAAGTGTTTGATTCAAATGGGGAGCCTATGTTCGATGATCCAGAATTCTTCGACACCTATGTTGAGAAATTTCCCATTGGGATGAAAAGGAAATCTGTCTTTTATGAGCTCCAGTATTGGGAGCATATTAAGATTTCCCACTTACTATATCCCATGAATATATTTAAAAATGTTTCATCTTCTTTATGGAGGCACATGTCATCAAAAGAAAGTGACACATTGGTTGTTAGGAGAGATCTTATTTCTTCAAAAAGTAAAAAGAAACATTGGCCAAGAAAACAAAGTAGAGGAGAGTTTGGTCCCCCTTGGTCTTTTAATCAAGGTGATGTCTCATGGATATTGAAGAAAGTTGATATTTCTTTGGCAAAGGAAGTTATATTGGGTGTGAAGGTGCCTTCTTTATATGGGTCTTCACTATGGTGCAACTTCACTATGGAAGACCATTTGTCGAGGTTAAAATCACATGACCATTTGAACCTTCTAAGAGTACGTATGTCAAAAACATGATTTTAGTATTTGTTTTATAAATTCATGCCATGGGATAAAACATAATTAATTTTGTATGTGTTTACTTTGTAGTGTCATTATCCTCTTCTCATGCATGGGTATGTGAACCATGACTTCGCCCAGGACCTACAACGTGCCATATCTAAACTATCTGCATTTGTACGTTGGATCACATCAAAGGAGATTCATATGGCTAGCATTCCACTGTGGCATCAAGAAATAGTTGAGATTGTCTGTATGTTTGAGAAGGAATTGCCGACGAGTTTCATGGACTTGCAGGTTCATTTTCTAATTCACCTAGTAGATGAGGTTGAATTAGTCGGAGTGGTCTCGTGTCGTTGGATGTTCTTCTTAGAGAGGTACATGAAGAAATTGAAAGGATTTGTTCGACAAAGGGAAAAACCAGAGGGGTCTATGGAAGAGGGGCACATATAATATGCATCTTTCTATTATGTCAGTGAGTACATCAAGCAAATCGACAACACACCAAGTGCAGTGATTTTGGACAACAAAAGAGAAGGGGAGCTTCTCCAAACGAATGGAAAAAGGCGCTTGATAAAGAGTAAGTGACTTATCGTTTGTCAAATTTCTACACAGTAACTATTCACACTGAACTTCATAATGTATATTTTGATCTGATACGTACTATATATCGGTTTAATTTCATGAATATATATATATATATATATATATATATCAACGAATTTAGAAATTGATGCCATCAATAAATTCATTATTTACAATTCGAAGGCAACACAGTCGTGGGTCGCATTGTACAAACAAAATAGGAGGAAATGGGACAGTGATAGGAAAAAAAAATAGACAATTGAATGGTAGAAGCACGCCTTATCCTGATCATTTAAAAAAAATATGCCAATGATATGCCCCAATAGTTAGGTTGTTGACCAAGTCAGAGAGAAATGTGGTGCATCCGATCGTTACCCGCGTGTTGAACATGATGCACTAAACATAGGGATTGGGTGCAACAACTCAGTAATAATCTCTTTGTGTACAGTTTTAACTTCGTAATGCACCTTTGAATTGTAACATCTATATTTTATATGTTATTGGTCGGTTTATTAGACATATGACATTATGATTTTTTTTACTTTTTTATAGGTGCATTTGTTCCCATCTATGTGGGCATATGGACATCATTTTCGCATAGAGGATGTCAATGATGGACGCATGATACAAGACTGCGGAGTGGAAGTTGAGTTCGACCAATCTAGGCATGCTAGCCACCACGATAAAAACCTAATATGGGGGACATTAGGTTACGTTGGAAATATACAAGAGATCATTTGAGTGGACTTCTCTTTTTTCCAATGTGTTGTTTTTAGGTGCAAGTGGTGGGACACCTTTGATTGGAATAATGTAAAGGAAGATCGCGATAGTGGGTTGATATGTATCAACTCTAGAAAGATGTGGGATGAATCTAAGGAGCCTTATGTTTTCCCAAAACACTGCAACCAAGTGTTTTTTACCCAAATGTGTTGGATAGGGATTGGTGGTTCGCATTAAGACACAACCCTAGATCAAAACATATTTTTGAGAACAACAATGTTTCCATGCCAAATAGGAAAATCGAGTCGTGAGCGCCTAGGGTTCGTCGTGAGCGCCTAGAGTTCATTTTTGCAGCCAGAGCCGGCCATGGCCGCCCCAGGGGGCGGGGATTCGGCCCCTCCTCCTCCGAGCTCAGAAGAGGACGCGTTCAGGAAGTTGATTTCCAGTGGAGGCAAGCGTAAGGTCCCTTCTTCTGTTCCAAAATTCATAAAAAAACTAGATGAAATCCCAGAAATCTCCCTCCAGGAGACGCAATCAATCAAGATAGCCCTGGCTCTCTCTAAGAGAGGGTTGGTAGGCCAGTTTATGGGAATTTGGCCCTCAGCAAAAACCAACGATGCCTGGGTCCAAAGGAACTGGAAGCCCCACCTTAAGCAAGGAGTTACCTGCTACCCTTTGAGCAGTGGCTTTTTTCTCTTCGAGTTTATAAACAAGGAAGATAAGGATCTCATTTTCAGAAATGGACCATATTTTATGGGAACCCAGGGGTTGTATCTGAACCGCTAGACCCCGGACTTCGATCCCACGGTGGAACTGCCAAAGGAGGTACATGTTTGGGTCAGGCTCCCCAACTTGCCGGTTCACTGCTGGAACTATGAAGCTCTGCAAAAGATAGGGACTGGAATAGGGAAATTCATTGATAAAGCAGACAACAAGTCCATCTACAATTGTGCTAGGATATGTGTTGAAGTGGATCTTGAGTCAGGGCTCTCGGAGGTGGTGAATCTTACTGTGGGCAACTGGTCTCACTACCAGAAACTCGATTATGAACACCTTCCCTTCAAGTGCAGAACCTGTCAAGAGCACGGACACTTCCAGAGGAATTGCCCAAAGAACCAAAGCCCAGAAAAGGAAGATGCTGAGGGTTGGCAAAAGGTCAAGAAAAGCAAACCAGGTCCTAAATCCAATCCAAGACCAGAGCAGGCGAGCCTACCTTCATCTTCAAAGCCAAACCCTCAGAAGGCACCTCCGAAAGAAGGGGCTAACAAGCCAAAGGAAACCTTGAAAGAGCCATTCGTTATAGTCTCTCAGTCCCCGCCAGCCCCATAAAATCTGATTCCGGTCAATGAAACCCCGACAGCAGATGAACCCATGAAGTCGGATGAGGAGCACAATCCTTTAGACTCCGAAACGGGCGCAGATACAGATGAGGGGGCCACGGAGACCAGCAGTTCTGTTGGAACCCCTGAGAAGGCCCCTAGAGGAAGGAAACCAGAGAGAAAAAAAAGGGAGGAGAAATCTTACAGGGACGTAACTGCAGGATTTCAGCATACCATCCTGGCTATGATAGAAACCAGATCTTCAAAAAAAGGCAAGGCTTCGAAAGGAGCCACCCCCCCCCACCGGTTCTTAATGCTTTACGTCTCCTGGAACTGTAGAGGGTTGGGAAGTAAACTAAAAGAAGAAGTTGTCAAAGATCTAGTCAGAATGACTTCCCCGGATGTACTTCTGATCTAGGAGATGAAGATGGAGGAGCCTGAGACCTTCCAGGCTAGTAAAAATTTCTGGAAAAAAGTAGCAGGTAGAGCCGCTAGCGCCAGGGGAGCTTCAGGAGTTCTAGCCACCTTCTGGAACTCCTCAACGCTACACCTGATCGAAGAACATAGCACCATCCACTGGTTGTTCACGAAGTTGTTGCACCGAGAATCGAGATTTCAGGTTAGCCTCTTTAATATTTATGCTCCGGTCCTTTTATCGGAAAAAAAAGATTGCTGGGAATCTCTGAATAATTTCCTTGCTACTAACCATCATGAGAATCTTATTCTTGTCGGAGATCTGAATGTCACCCTAGCCCACTCTGAAAAAAAAGGAATAACACCCGTAAGAGACCCTGCACAGGAGTGGGTTGAAGACATGATGTTGGATTGGGATCTGGAGGATATCAAACCCAGCAAAGGAAATTTCACCTAGAACAACAAAAGAGTGGGGTTGGGGCACATTGCAGCCCGCTTAGACCGCTTCCTGGTTCACTCTTCCTTTTTAACCCTTGGACTTCTCGCCTCATCTGAAATCCTATAAGCATGCACCTCGGATCATAAGCCCAACTCCCTTTCCCTGATCCCTGGAGAAAACCTGGGCCCGATCCCCTTTCGCTTCAGCCCCCTATGGGTCTCCTCGGAAGGCTTCCTCGAGCTGGTATCAGAGTCCTGGGAGAAGAGTGTCTCGGGATCACCTTTCTTCATTTGGGAAGATAAACTGAGAAGGCTCAAAGTGGATCTCAAAAACTCGGCAAAGAACCTGCCCTCCCCTTTGCAGGAAAGGAAAAAAGCCCAAAGGGCCCTGGAGATTCACCAACGTCATATGGATTATGCCCCGGTCACCCCAGCGATGTTGAACGACGAGTTGGAGCTACAAAAGAAGCTTCACAAAGCTCTTAGAAGAGAGGAAGAGTGCTGGCGAGTAAAGTCGAGAAGTCTCTGGCTCCAAGAAGGAGACAAAAATACTTCTTTCTTCCACAAGCAGGCAGAATCCCGAAAAAACCAGAACTCAATCAGAGAGATCCAATCTCAGGGGCAAACCTTCAAAAAAATTGAGGAGATCAAACTTGCAGCCTACTCCTTCTATAAAAATCTGTTTACTGAAGAGCTGGAGGCCCCTACTAGACCAGATCTCTATCCCCTCACGGTGGTCCCCAAGATGATAAATGAAGATGACAACCGTTGGTTGACAGCCCCTATCATGACAGAGGAGATCAACAAAGATCTCCAAGCTATGAACCCGGATAAAGCCCCTGGACCTGATGGTTTCACGGCCAGGTTCTATATAACCTGCTGGGATATCATCCAAAAATATCTAGTCAGAATGGTGAGGAAATATCAGAACTGTAGCAAAATTGGAGGGAGAACCAACTCCTCCTTTCTAGCTTTAATCCCCAAAGAGAAAGGTGCCCAAAGCTTTTCAATATTCCGTCCTATTTTGCTTTGTAATACGGGGTACAAAATCATCACTAAAGTAATAGAAAACAGAATAAAAAAAGTCCTCCCCATGATCATCCCGGAGAACCAGGGGGGCTTCATCCAGGGGAGACAAGTCCAGGACAATATTATCCTTGTGCAAGAGGCTATTCACTCAAGCTGTCAAAGGAAGGATAAAGGAATGTTAGTCAAGATGGATCTGGCAAATGCCTTTGACAGAGCCCGACTGAATTTCCTCTTTGCTGTGATGCTCAAGATGGGATTCCACCCACATTTGGTTCGATGGATTAGGGCCTGTATAGCTGGGCCGTGGATCGCCCCCCTGGTCAATGGCAGACCGACCGATTTTTTCCAAGCCTTAAGGGGACTTAGATAGGGCTGCCCCCTATCCCCCCTGCTCTATGCCATACAAGCATCTGTGCTAAGTTTTCAGCTGAATAAGAGCATGCAGCAACACACCTTAATTGGCCTCTCAATTTCTCCTAGAGTTGAGAGAATTAATCATGCTCAATTTGACGATGATACACTCCTTCTGGGCCAAGTCAACCTGTCCACCGCAAGAGCACTCAAGAAAGAATTGGATGACTACACTGAAATTTCAGGCAGCGAAATAAGTTTGAGAAAGAGTAAAATTTATGGCTGGAACTGCCCTCCTATAGAAATGATTGATATTTCCAGGGTGCTGGAAATGGAAGGAACTTCAACGTGGGAGTACATTAAATATTTAGGAATCCCGCTAGTCAAAGAAGCCCCCAGAAGTAACCTGTGGCTGCCTCTGTTGGACAAGATGAAAGCCAGGATCTTGGCCTGGGGAGCAACCTGGCTGAACAAAGCAGGGAAATTAATCCTCATAAATTATGTTCTCACCTCTCTTCCTGCCTACCAGAACTCCATTCTCCTTGCCCCGAGAGGATTTGTGAGAGACTTAGACAGCATCTTTAGAAAATTTCTTTGGGAAGGGGGAAGGAATGAGGGGAAAAAAATGCATCTAGTCAGCTGGGATAAGGTAAAATCCCCCAGGATGGAAGGTGGGTTGCAAGTAAGAGATGTGGCCACTCAGAATCTGGCCATGGGAGGTAAGATACTCTGGAAGATGATAAGAGGTAAAACCACTTGGAGCTCCAAATCTCTAAGGATTAAATATTTTTGTGGTCACAAAGAAAGGTGCCTTGAGCGCCCCCCCTTGACTAGAAAAGACTCTCCCATCCTTTCTCTCTGCCTTAAGGCTCTTGATTTGATTACCTCAAAGATTTTTTGGATCCCGGGGA
>ML829271.1:20767-39985 GCA_009831015.1 Picea engelmannii | reverse complement strand
AAACAATGTTACCATGCCAAGTGAGGAAGATAATGAGGGTGATGACACCAGAGAGTGATATGTACATGTTTTATTTCATCATTAATATCATTTTTGTATATTTTTGTTATCTTTATTTCGCTAATTATATTGTTTTTTATTAATCTTATGGCGGAGAAATGTTAAGTAAATTATTACAAATCTTTGAACAATTTTAGTTGGTTAACAATCCATTTGATGCGTAATGTGTTTGTCTTTAAAATTATTTGTGATTGCATGGAACGATTGATTGAAATAGAATTTTATATTGTTATTTGAACATATTTATATGTCGTTGCATGTTTAATTATATAAAATTTTAAGAATTATTATAATGATAAAGTCATAAGAATTATTATCATGTTAAAAAAGGCCTCAAGATGTTAGATGTTTGACCCTTTACCAACATGTTATAGAAGCATTGATACCTAAAAAAAAGCATAGTAACAATGGTGTACTTAGAATTTTGATGTGTGTAGAAGGTGACATTTATCCATTTATTAACAATCATCTTACCCTTGGACACACTCAAGCACTTGTCACTTTTTTTAGTGATATGACTTTGATCCTTATATATCTTAGGGAAATAATTTTAAGATTTGCATTGTAATTCCTTACTTGAGCATTTGAGTTGTGAATATTTTAAACCATCCATGAGTTATTTAATTAATTTTTTTAATTTTTTATATATGCAACGACATATAATATTTTTATAGTTACCAACATGTTTAGATATTGAATGTTAATATTTTAATTCACATAGTTTCTTATTTATCCTAATAATCTATGTTGATATTAGAAGTAACAATATGCTTGATATGCATGTTTAATAGTACAACATTTTTTATGATATGTTAACATGATGATTCAAAAATTGAGTTTATGTTCATGTATTTTGTAGATTTAAAAGTAAGATATTTAACAAATAATGTGGTTTATAATTTACAAATTAAATTTCTAACATGATTTTGGGATAATTTGGTTTTTAACTAAAGTGTTTGTTAGTTAACATACTTTTATCATTGCTTTTGGAAATATTTATAAAATTATTCCCCCAATGTTGAGTAAAACCACAATTAATGAAATAATTTAAAATTTGATAATAATCAACTTTCGAAATAATGGCAAAAATAACAATAGGAAGATTAATTTGCATCCATAAAATTTTAGGGCCAATAGAATGCTTATCATTGGAGATCATAACTTTTTATAATAACCATTTTTAGTGTAGAAGAGTCTATTAAAAAAGAGTAATTAATACAATGGAAAATAACATTTATTCATATGTAATTTGTTTTTTGAAAAAGAATTCAGTTAGAATGAATATATATGAACTATCTATGCAATAGAAAAATGTTTATGGTAATTTTACAATTATAGTTTCAACTATATTGAACTTTGTAATTTATAAAAATATCTTTGCATTTTTTATTTAAATTAAGTATTTATGTTTCATATATAAAATTTTGATATAAGTTCATCAATACATAATCTATAATAAAGATCATTTAATAAAAATAAACAGCATGATGATAACCATCTAAGAAACCTAAACATCATCTAAAATATGCATTTAAATTCGTTAACATCGTCTAATTAATTATATATACCTCTAGCACATATAAACCCCATTAATTAGCTAGCACACAAATCTAATAATCTAACAACGCATCATCATTGTGATCACATATAACAAAACACAAGCACTGTCTAACATCATCCTCACACACGTCTAACAAACATCATTTAACATAAAAATTTATCAAGCACATTTAACAAACATATCTAACATGACCTAAAAATGTACACATCAACATCAACATCAACATATAAATTAATTAAGTACATAATCATGATCAACAGGAAAAATGCACATCTAATGAACACGGTTATAACATACACATCTATCGAGCACATTTAACAAACATATATAACATGACCTAACAATATACACATCAACATATAAATTAAGTACATCAACACGAACAGAAAAAATGCACCATATATATATATATATATATATATCATGAACAAGTCAAATAACTGCTATAACATATTTGGTCCAGCCGATGGGATAATCTGCATATCTACAACAGTAGTGGAGGCCTGGTCTCTAGTAGAAGATGATGGATGGTTAGAAGGAAGTGGTTGGTCGACTCTCTGACCAGAAATAAGCAGTGGAGGAATAGGTCTTACATGCTCATCTAGGTGAGATGAAAGAGAAGGATGAGGATCAGGTCCTGCCTATTCATCTACGTGAGGTGAAAGAGGAGGAGGAGGAATATGTGTTGCCTGCTCATGATCTAGGTGAGGTGAAGGAGGAGGAGGAGAATGTGGAGAGGGATCACGACCACCCTCATCAATTGATGGGGTACTGGACGAATGAGTTGTACTGGAAGGGGAGTTGTGCCTATCACCGGTATCCCTCCTTGCTGCTAGTAGGCTGGTAGCTACGACGATATGGCGCATAAGAGGCATCAAATCATCCGACATCTCCCTCCAAAGCTCCAAGAGCATAGGATCTACCCTGATGTCTCGCATCAGAACATGGAAAAATCCCACCTCAGTCAAAAGTGCACAGAGTTGATCGCCTAACTACAACTTGAATCTAGTATCTAGCCTACAACACATGCCACCGGGTATACGCACCCGAGGACCCTATCCCGTCGTAGCCTCAGGCATCATCTCCTCATCATCATCTACTGGGGGAGGAGGCACGTCCCCAATGAAAGTGCAAATATATGCAAAAGATATAGTACACAACAATAATTACACAATTTCATTAAACAATTTAATAAAACAAGTTAAAGAACATGTTAGAATTAATTTTATTCTAATTAAGTAAGACAATAAAATGAAACTAGATTAATTTAAACAAAACACTAATATTACCTCTATCATCTGGTGGCTCATTTGTTGTGAAGAGGATGTTCGTACATCCTCTCCAATTCGAACCCATGTAAGGACATGACACCATGATGAACATGTGATTTGCCTCACTAGCTAGTAGCCCCAGTGCGTCTGGGGAAGTCCTGGTTGGAAACTCCAGCTGGCCCCTCTTAGGCATCATCTCCCCCCACATGTGCATCTGCACATGAGTCCTCGTCCTAGAAGGCTAACGGACAAAATTCATCCTCATCTCTGAAAACCTCTCAAAAAATAAGTAAAATAGCTCTGAAGCAAAAGGGAAGTTTGACCTCCCACATATCATAGCATGACATATGTCTAGCATTATAGAAAACTGCCGCAAAAAGATGGCAAACCATATGATACACCGTGGCCTCTGTACCAACGAATCAACATAATACAAAACATGGAAACTAATGCATTTCCCATCACTGTTAAAGTGTGTTATGGTCATCACTAACAGTGACAGGCACTGAACCTCCTCTACACCGAAAGAAGCTATATGTAGTTATCCACCAGACACCTGAAAATTGGTTGGGGAAAGTACATCAACCCCAATATATCGCTAAGAGTATATGAGTTGACTCTTTACTGCAACACCTACTGTGACACCTAGGAACTGGGGAAAATCCTCCCCTCTCTTGGATATCCTAGTGATAAAGTAAATATCCTCCTCAGTGGGATGGTACCACTGATCCAGACCCACACAAAAATCTTGTCGATGGACATCCCATCGACGGATCAGATACACCAACAACCCAGAGTGACCCTTCAGGGATGTAGCCTCCTCATAGTACTTAAGGAGGCATACTTCCCTCAAGGGAACATGAGTCACTGCAATAATAGGGCAAGGGTACAAATCCCTCTCCCTCTCCCTCGCCTCCCATTCCCATACAACATTGTACAGGTCCACCCTATGCTCTTGTTATTGTTATTGTTGCTCTCTCCGCTCACGTCTCTACATGATTAACATATGAAATACAACATCCTCACTCATACATAAAACATAAAAAAATCTACTAAATGATAAATTTATTTATAAATATGAAAAAATAACTTCCTTCAAAAAATAAGTAAATTTCATAACCGGTGTGCCTGAAAAATAGTCAAGCATCGCCTGCGGTGCATACATAACTTGTGACCACTTCCCACGGTGCGCCAGTGTAAACTAACGCACCATATAAAATTTGTTATATTATGTTATGTGGTGTGTTTTATAACCCTACTGCACTAGTGTGGTCAGGTAAACTCATGCACCGGTGCGTTACGATTATCCTACGCACCACTTAAAATAAAAACAAATTAAAATCATGACGCACCATAAAACAATTTTTTTTAAATTAGTTAAGGCATTGCATATACGTTCCTCATATGCATCGGTGCATTTAAGTAAAGGAGATGCACCACCCCACCTATTTTTTAAAATTGACGCACCACCCCACTGGTGCATTACAATTACCCTACGCACAACTTAAAATAAAAACAAATTAAAATCCTAACGCATCGTAAAACAATTTTTTAAAAATAGTTAAGGTGATGTGTTTACATTCCTTATATGCACCGGTGCGTTTAAGTAATGGCGACGCACCACCCCACCAATTTTTTAAAATTGACGAGTACAAAACTTTGCAATTTTTTATCTAATTGTTTCGGGCAGTGCATTCAAGTTGTTTGACTCGCACCGCTCACGGTGCACATAGAGAATTTACAGGGCACACCGCGAAAAAATGCCATTTTTTATGGCGGTGCATTTGTAAACATGAATGTACCAATATGTACGCTTACCAATGCACCAGGTAAAATAATATATCTTATTCGCGCGGTACGTCATGTATTTTAATGGACTAGAGTGTTAGACGTATTGCAACGCACCGCCGAACAGCTATATAATTTTACGTAGTGTGTCGATAAACGGACGCATCGGTGCGTTCATGTTTACCTACGCACCACCGAGAAATTTAACATTATGTTGCGGTGTGCCCCATAAATTTACAGGGTGCACCGACCGCGGTGCAAGCCGAGTGTCTCGAACGCACCACGCAGAATTGTTATTTTTTTAAATAGTGAAAAATTAACTCAATTTGAAATTTTAATTCACCAAAAACTTAAGGTAAAAAGAAAAGAAGATATTACCTGGACATTTTGTCGTCGAGGAGGTATGGTTAGCAGATAGTAAAAAAAAGCCAAATTTTCCCACCGTTTGGCAAAATTCGAAAGCCATGCATAAAGAAATAGATGGAAGGAAGGCAAGCAAGGGAAGCATCGACGACAGGGTGCTTCAAAGAGACAAAAGTTGCGCTAATGCTTTTGATCTCTATAATACTAAAAATGGTAAAAATGAATTTTATGACCGGTAATTTTTTTTATTAAACCCTATTCTGGTTCGCTCGATGACTGAACGCACCGGTGCTAAAATATTTATGTAGCACACCGGATAATATTTTTTACAAATAACCCCAACACGGTGTTCCCTTTTAGAGCATGGGTGTGCACCGATGTGTCAGGTTACTATGGAGCACACCGACGTATATATGTTTTTGAAGAAAATCCTACAATGGTGCATAATTTTTTTATTTAACCCTGTCTCTATGCGGTCGATTATCTGACGCACTAGTGCATCTAGTGTTACATAGGGCACCGATTTTATTTTTTTTAAATAACCCTAACACAGTACTCCCTTTGGAGAAACAGTGTGCCTCGATGCGTAAGTATACTACGAAGCGCACCGGCCTATATCTTTTGAAATAATCCTACAATGGTACATTAATGTTTTTATTTAACCATGTCATGGTGCGCTCTATTATTAGTTGCACCAGTGTGTCTGGTTTTAACAAGCGCACCGGATTATATTTTTTTTTAAATAAACCTATCACGTTGCATCCGTTTACAGCACATGTGTTGACCGGTGCGTCAGTATACCACAAAGCGCACCGAAATATATTTTTCGAAATAATCCTACGATGGTGTGTATTTTTTTTATTTAATCATGTCATGGTGTGGTTATCAATGCAACGCCCTGGTGTGTTGGAGTGTTATAGATGCACCGATGTAGTGTCTTTTAAATATACACATTGTTATGCTTTAAAAGTTCAAATTTTTTATTTTCCAATAATATAGATTATAATTTTTCTAGACTGAACATGTTGTAGACTCAAGGATTTGGTGAACTCCCAACTATATTATAAACGTGCAATGATTATAGTTTAGGATTTTGAGAGACGATTATGATCATTGACGACGAGATCAAGGTTATGATTATTGATGACGATATCACGCAGGTTATGATCATTGACGACAAGATCACGCAGTTTATGATCATTAACAACGAGATCACGCAGTTTATGATCATTGACGATGAGATCACGCAAGTTATTATCACTGACGATGAGATCATGCAGGTTATGATCATTGACGATCCTGGAAGTTGGTTATGATCATTGAAAACAAGATCACACAAGGTTATAATCATTGATGATCATGATGGCAATGTGGGAAGGGCGATCCAGATGGTAGTAGGTACCCATGGAGAAAGATTCCCATCGTGGACATCATGGTCATAAGAATTCAAATTGTCATCATAATCACACACAGTTGTGAATTCGCAACTAATATAGATTAGAATTTTGCTAGACAACCCGTTAGTTGGGAGTTCACCAAATACTTGAGTCTACAACATGCTTCAAATGATTATAGATTAGAATTTTGAGAGACTACCCATACTTTAGACTCAAATATTTACAGCTGAAATGCCTATACTTTAGACTCAAGTATTTACAGTTGAAATGCCTATACTTTAGACTCAATTCTTTACAGCTGAAATGAAGACAAAAAAATTCACAGAAACGCCCAGGAAATAAATCCCTCTCCCTCTCCCTCACCTCTCGATCATGTACAACATTATACAGGTCAACCCTTTGCTCCTGTTGTTGTTGTTGATCTCCTGGCAGACGTCTCTGCATGATTAAGAATGTGGTCGGTATTTTTTTTTTATTTAACCCTTTTACGATGTGCTAAATAACTATCCACACTGGTGCATCGTTATTTACATAGCGCATCGGAGTATGTTTTTTTAAAACCTTACCATGGTGCACCATTGCTTGGGAGCAATCATCTGCACTACTGCAATTGTTTAAGTAGCGCATTCTCGTATATAAAAAATTTAAAGATAACACTACCATGATGTCAAATTTCTAAGAGCAATTGTGTGCCCCGGTGCGTCATTATTTATGTAGTGCACCGGAGTATTTTTTTGTTTGAAATAACCCTAATACGGTGTGTTAGTTTTGCGGGCACTGGTGCGTTAGTTGTATAAAATGAACTAGTGCGTTATATATTTATAAACGCACCGTACAAAAACATCCACTAAAACCTTCGCCTGCTTGCCTCCGCTAGTATCCTCCACTATAAATGAATTTTTGGGCTATTTTAATAGGGGCATCTGCAAAAAGCTCCGCTAGAGGGTCTTTTCCTTGTAGTGAATAAATCATCTGTGTTATGACTATACATGATTTTATTCCTAATATCTTCTGATAAAAAGGATGAAACCATATCATCATACTTCAATGTAGATTGAGTAGTACTACCAATTGCTACAACCAGATTATCCCAAGAGTCTGGAAAAAACCATAACAAAGTAATACACTTATCTTCTTATGCAAACATAATATTAATAGATCCAAGTTGACTTACTAGAGTATTGAAGGAATTTATGTGCTCTGTCATAGAATCTCCATCTTCCATCCTAAGATGATACAACTTCTTTCGAAGAAAAAAATTGTTTACCAAGGACTTTGACTGATACAAATTCCCCAACTTTTCCCATAGTTCCTTGGTTGTAGATTCTCCCAACACATTCAATAACATTGAATCAGTCGGGCATAGTCGAATCGTATTCCTTGTTCTTCTATCCAACTTCTCCCAATCTTCTTGCGACATACCAGTAGATTGAGTACTAGTAATTTGTGTACCAATAGTTTGTGTCCTAGTAGTTTGTGTACTAGTAGTTTATGTACCAGTAGGTTGTGTACTAGTAGGTTGCATACCAGTATCCACAACAATCCATTGTTCTTTGTCTACAAGAAGGTCCTCCATATTGAGCTTCCATACCTCAAATTTTTTACCGTTGAACTTCTCAATCTCAATTCTCAAACTGCTCACCATTCTCTTTCAACACATGAATCACCACTGCAAAGCTCCCACCGAACCCAGGTTTATCACAGACCCAAGATAAAGTTGATCTATCAAGACCAAGCCAAACCCTCAACAACAAAGGTGTCCCCCTGAAGCTAAAAATGTGCTTTGATACCTCATGTAAGTTTTAAACCTATGATGTAAAGCAATGCATATAGATTCTAATCAAAACAAAAATTAATCAATGGCTCACACATATAGTACACAGAGATTTACACTGGAAACCTTTAACCGGGAGGAAACCACCCTTCCTTGGTGTCGCACCTCTCAACTCTTCATTGTATTAATTTCACTATTCGCAATACAATATATACAATATTTTAGGTATCCTTCAGCTACCAAAACCCTAATATCTTAATACAGGATTAATTTATAAAACCGCTAAAAATAGCGAAAAACTCCAAAATAGTAAAAACCACCCAAAAACAAAATTGGGGCACTGCCCCAAACCCTATCGGCTTCAGGCGGTAAGTTGAACACTCTGCGTAACTAAACGGGGAAATCCTACCCCCCCTAGGAAAGCGCCCAACACACACACCCACAAAGAGCGAGAGGTGATGGGATTTTCAGACACAGTTGTCAAATCTGACGCGCCCCCCCACAAACATGTAAAGAATATAACACCTACCCAACATAAAGCTCAAGGAGGGTGATTTCATCTCCAAATGGGGTGTACAACTCCAACAATCATGTCTCTCTCATAAAAGGTGCAAGGTGTCATCAAAATTCATGCCTCATCATCAAGAAAGTCACATCCAAAGGTACCAATTCATCATCCAAGTGTTAGGTCATCTCAAGCAAGTGTCATATCATCCTCAAGGTGATGTCATCTACAAATAAGAAACATCCTAAATTTAATCATGATGTCATCATGGAACATAGCTACATGACCTCTCCAAAGAGGTGTACTATCATCATCAATGGAAACTTCATCCAACCAAACCTTAACATCCTCAAAGGGGTGAAACATTCAAGGTCAGGGCTCCTTTCTCTCTGAGTGATACATCAAGCTCATGTTGCAATGTCCAAGCTCCCAAGTGCAATGTACAAGAACCAAGGTGTGTCGAAAGGTGTCAAGAGGCATGCCAATTCATCTCAAAGTCCAACTCTCATCATCAAGGCTCCAATGTCCTCCATGAAGTGCAGGGGAAACATTGCAAACATCCTTTAAAGGACCATATCAAGGGGTGCATCATCATCAACCAAGGGCATAAAGAATCAAGTGATATCAACCGTCATGGATACAAGAGTCATTAGAATCATAAAAATTTAGTTACAATTTAATGTAAAAGGAATGTAAGTAATTCCCAGGGTGAGAGAGGGTAACATCTGGCTCCAACATGGGGACATGTCCTCACTGTAGATGTAATATCCCTAGGTCGAACCCAATTGTAAATGTAAATGAAAATGTACTTAAGTTGGTGAGTCGTTTGATATCATTTTTGTATGCACCTTTCATGGCATAGTGCGCGCATGTACTGCGTAGTAAAATGATGAAGTGTGCACATTCCAGGATACCGTGCGCAGCAACTTAAGTGCGCGTGATTTTGAGGCCAGGAAGCCTTTGTGTATATGTTGTGTTTTATAGGCTGGTGAGCCAGTTATATAAGCTAGGAGGCCTATGTTTGTATTAGGCCAGAGAGCCTAGATGTTAAAGGCCAATGCGCCTATTTTTGTATATGTCTTGTCATTAATATAAAATGCATCGTTGTGCGCAGACCGACCATGATAAAAGAGTATGGGGGACTAAAATCCACTATTTAGGGAAAGGGTGGGGGCTAAAATTTAAGGAAAATGGGCTAAGCTAGGGAGCTTAAGCCAAAAAAGAATATTATATTAATATTTCTTAAAGTATAAAGTATGGATAATTATTTTATCCTAAGTTCCAAAGTTGGGGACAAGTGGTCCAAAGTAGCTCCCAACATGTTTAGACTTAGTTCATTTTGGGGATTCTTTCCATCATTCCTTCCATCATTCAGTCATCCATTCAATCATCCATGAGCATTCACACACCCATTGAGCTATCCTTCATACCTTCATGTCACTGTACCTGAACATGTATCCAGAGCCATATCTGTTTGGGTAGTTGGTTAGCTTAGGAGTTGGATTGAAGAAGCGGGTTGTCATGCCCATGGGATATTGAAGAGATGGGTTGTCAGGCCCTTGAGCAATTTCTCTCTGGGTGATAGAATTGTTGGGAATTGATTTCCTGAAGGTGATAAACTATAGCTATAGGGCTCTGAGACTTCATGTCCGGCCTGTTGCTAAAGCTCGGAAAGGAAGTAGGGCACCCGAAGGATTGTTGAGCAGAGAAGGGGCACACTTCTTGGGGTGGGACATGCATGTGGGGAATGAGAGACTATAGGTTGTTAGTTTGAGTTGGCACCTGTGATAGAGTCTTTCATGTTGTCTATGAACCAATAGCCTGGTTAGGAATCCCTTTACCCGGGTGGAGTTTAGTCCCATCTCGGGGGTGACCTACTGCTGAGAGTGATGAGCAGTGTGGTCTAAGGCTGGGAGGTTTGTGGAAGGTATGTACGTAGTTGGTGATATTCTTACCAATATAAGTATCAATTGTGTTATAAATTTACATGTTGCATTATTATTTAATTGTTTACTTTTATGAGTTTATCCTATGTGTAGTTATAATTGTCTATATATTTCTTGGTATTTCCTGTATATGTTGCATGTATATGTTTACTATTATTCAGTGTGAATCCATGCATTACAGATGTATTTGTATGTTTATGTTATATATATATATATATATATATATATATATATATATATATATATATATCCGCAAGAGTTCTGTGTGTATATATTTTAATTGCATGCAGTTTGAAAATTTTATGTGGGATAACTCAGTTGGATGCTGGGTATGTTACAGTATGTTCCATAGAGAGAAGAAAAGTGTTCTCTCGTGTATCGTGGCCCAGCCTGGGTGGCTGGGGACATTACAATATGGTATCAGAGCTTCAATTTTCAACATTGAGCCTGGACGGGCTGAGTAAGTTGAGTTGAAGTGAAATTTCACAGAGGATTGATTTTGAACTGGACAAATTTCGAGTTGGAGAGCGTCCATGGAAAAAAGTAATAGCAATCGGGCAGAATTGGGAAAAATCCCCAATTTCTGTTGTTAAATTCATGGGAAAATTGAGAAATGTGGCCATGTGGTGAGATATTCTTGATTTAATATCTTTTCTAGCAAATTCAAACCTGGAATTGGTCAAATTTGAAGTTACAGTGAAGCCATGACAGTTGGAGAGATATTAGTAATTAAAATTCTCAATTCGTAAATGGAGTTTGGGAAAAATTTGTTCCAGAAATGTCAAATCACAACGATTTGTTGTTGCAGAGGTTGAACTGGTGTTATTAGGGTGAAATTGAACAAATTTCATATTTGCAGAATGCCTATGGTAGAAATTGGGAAAATGTTAAGCAAAAGCCTCAATTTCTGCAACGGAAAAATGTTGGCGTGCTGGTGCGTGCGCTAAATTTTGGCACCGCGCGGAAACATATTGGTGTGCTGGTGTGCGCACTAAATTTTGGCACCACGCAGAAAAATGTTGGTGTGCGGGTGTGCGCACTAAATTTTGGCGCCGCGCGGAAAAATGTTGGTGTGCGGGTGTGCACGCTAAACTTAGCATTGTCCGATGTGCGTACGCATAAAAAGGTGTGTGTGGTGTGCGTACGCATAAAAATTTGCACGCAGCATGTACACACATAATAATGGTGCGCGTGGTGTGCGCAGTATTAGCAGAGCGCAGAGAAATTTTGTTGGTGCACGCAGAGTACTGGTGCGCGGTGGGGGCATTCTAAACTTTGGCATGGTGCAACGTGTAGAGTGAAATGTGCATGGAATATCAATGCGCGATACCAAAATTGCATGCAATAGGTAATAGTGCAAGAACCAAAACTGTGCGTGGTGAATATTGGCGCGCGACACAAAAGTAGTGCACGCAAGTTATTAGCGCGACAGAGAAGTGATGCACAGTGGTTATAGGTGCGTGGAGCATGATTTACCTTTTGGTGTGGCTGTGCATGCTAAATATGGGTGTATAGGTTGGAATTTGTGTGCAAGAATTCATTTGGATGGTGAACAACAGCGGAAAACCAACGAATTTCCGCGACATTTTATACTATTTGAACGTCATCTTTTTGGAGCGCATTTTTTAGGCCCTTAAGAGCATTTTTAGGTACTCTAAAACCATGAGAATAGATTGTGCCAAAGCACACTCTATTTTTGTATCTCAAATAAAATAGCTCGAAGAGAGCTTTCTAATGGTGTAAACCATTCGTCAATCGGAGCTTTTATGGGAAAGTTACAACACAAATAGTGGAGGGTAAATTTCAAGAGCCAACTAACTTCAAAGAGCCATAACTTTCTGCTTCAGAATCAGATTGAGGCATAGGAGCATTCAATGGAAAGATATTGAACCATAGAAGACATTAAAGAAGATGAATTAAAATTCTAGGCAATTTAAAGATGTTTAAAATGGCAAAGAAGGTATATGTAGCATTCCAGACCAAAAACACGAATTGGCCTAGAACTTCAGCAGGCTGTAACTAGTAGCCCAGAACCCAGAAAGAGCTGAAACTTGGAGAGAGTGTCCATAATATGTATATGAATAAAACCAATTGATATCCTATGAAAAATCCATTGGAGTAGGTGCAAAAAAGCATAATTATAGCGCATAATTGCGCCAAGTTGAAGTGTGAAGAGAAAAATTAATGGACAATTTTTAAATAGCCACAACTTTTTGCTCAAGACTCGGAAATGAGCATGGGAACAAGCGTTGGAAAGGTCTCATATAGTAGAATATAATTATTCAACCATAAAATTGATCAAGGCATTCAATTTTTCAGCAAATCAGAAGAAATATTTCTGATATATTATTGAACCAGAATGGTTCATATTTTTCATGAAATTGTTGAGTCAGTTAACCTCACAAAGTTTTGTTGGTTGCACATTTTGCAGAGTTAACAAAAACTAGATCAGATCAGAATCAACACATAGTCCAGAAGAATGGAAGAGGCACAGGGGACTTACAACCAGGAAGATGAGATCATAGGGATGGATGTCCATTTGGGAATTGAAGGAACAAACTCCAATGGACATGGAGAAGGAAGGGATGCAAACATGAATATGGTAGATACCATCAAAAATTTACAGAAGGATGTCCAAATCCATAAAGCTAATAATGAAAGGCTTATGAGATCCAAGGAACATCAAGATGACTTCAACATGAAGTTAATGCATAGCTTGAACATAATAGAAAAAAAATTGGATAAGGAGAGTGGCTCGAGCAAAGCACGAAGTCATAGGTCTCCTAATGAGAAAAGAAGAACAATAAGTGTTAGTAGACACCACCATCACTCCACGAGGCATTCCAATAAGAATGAAAACAACAACTCAATTCCATCCCCTGTCAGGAAGCATAAGAGGTCTGGGGTGGATGAGCTACAAGGAGAAATGAACAAAATAAAACCTCCTACATTTGATGGTGAGCACAAGAAGGATGACGACGCAGAGACATGGTTGTTGGGCATGGGAAAGTATTTTCAATTACGCAAATATTCTTCTCATGCAGAAGGTAGAATTGCCATCTATCAACTCAAGGGAAAGGCATCCATGTGGTGGGATCATCTTATGCAGGTGCAACACATTAAAGAGAAAAGTGTTACTTGGAGGGAATTCAAGAAGTATTTTCAGAAGAAATACTTGACTAAGAGATATTATAACAAGAAAATGAAAGAGTTCTTTGAACTCAAGCTTGGGAGTATGACTATTGATGAATATGAAAGAAGGTTTTTGGAACTGCTGAAGTATGCATCTTTCATCAAGGATGAGAAAATTAAAATTCAAAGGTATTTGAGTGGATTGCCATCATTCATCAGTGAAAAAATACAGCATGATGATCCAAAGACATTGGAGGAGACCATGAGGTGAGCTAAATGCCTATATGATCAGCAAAAAGCAAGGCCAAATTTCCAAAAATCTTGGGAAGACAAAAAGAAGTTCAATATGGATCAGAGGAAGAAGGGAGATAAGTCACCATTCTTCAGAAATAATACTCAGGGACAACCAACTTCTAAAGAACCCAGAATGATTGAGACAGGGGGTCAAAGGCCAAGGCAACCACCTATTCAATGTTGGGATTGTAAAGGAGATCATATGTTCAGAGATTGTCCTCACAGAGGTGAAAAAGTGAGGATTGTTCACAATATACAACAAGTTGAAATAGTGGAGGACATGGGCAGAAATGTACCAAGGATCTATGCAGCCCTGGATAACAATCAGGAAGAGTATCGGTCACATATGATTGAAGTGGAAGGTATGATCAACAACCAAACCATTTCTATTTTAATTGATTCAGGAGCTAGTCATAGTTATATAGATCCTAAGATGGTGGAAAGTTTGCATTTTCCAAGAAGCAAGCATGGAAAATCTTGGTTGGTGCAGTTGTCTACCGGAGCCAAAATAAAAGTTAATGAGATGGTTAAGTCATGTCTTATGGAAATGAATGGACTGAACACCGGGGCAGATTTGAACATCTTGCCTTTAGGTTCCTATGATTGTCTAATTGGGATATATTGGTTGGACCAACATCATGCTATCCTAGACTGTCATAAAAAGGCATTTACTTGCTTGGATGAGGAAGGGAGTCTAAGAAAAGTGCAGGGAATTCCCAGGGCAATAACCATCAGAGAAATTTCAGCATTGCAGCTAAAGAAATGTTACAGAAAATGACGTCAAATGTTTGCAGCTCATATGGAAGAGACACCTAAAGATAAGGTGCCAAATTTGGAACACCATGTAGTCCTGGAAGATTTTGAAGATGTGTTCAAGGAGGTACCAGGACTACCCCCAAAGAGAGATATTGATTTCTCTATAAATTTAATGCCTGGAGCAGCTCCAGTGTCAAAGACTCCTTACAGAATGAGTACACTAGAGTTGAAGTAGTTGCAAATGCAGCTTGAAGAACTTATGAAGAAGGGGTATATACGCCCAAGTGTGTCACCTTGGGGTGCCTCGGTCTTGATCATGAAGAAGAAAGATGGGACATTAAGATTGTGTATTGATTTCAGACAGTTGAATAAAGTGACCGTTAAGAACAAGTATCCTCTGCTAAGGATTGATGATCTCTTTGATCAATTGAAGGATGCAAAGATATTTTCAAAGATAGATCTCAAGTCAGGATACCATCAGGTAAGGATTAAGGAGGAAGATATTAGCAAAACCACCTTCGGGACAAGGTATGGTCATTATGAGTTCACAGTGGTGCCATTTGGGTTGTCGAATGCACCAATTGTTTTCATGTGCCTAATGAATGGTGTTTTTCGAGAATATTTAGACAAGTTTGTCATTGTCTTTTTGGATGACATCATTGTATATTCCAAGTCAAAGGAAGAGCATAAGCATCATTTGAGGATGGTGTTGTAAGTATTAAGGGAGCATCAAATTTTTGCCAAATTGAGCAAGTGCTCATTTTATCAGAAGCAAATTCATTATTTAGGACATACCATTTCAAAGGATGGGATAGCAGTGGATCCTGAGAAGATAGAAGCCATTAGAGAATGGTCAGCGCCAAAGAATGTGACAGAGGTCAGATCATTCATGGGCCTTGTAGGCTACTATAGGATATTTATTAAAGGATTCTCAAAGATTGCACACCCAATCACTTCCTTATAAAAGAAGGGTGTGAAGTTTCAGTGGACATTGGATTGTGAAAAGAGTTTCCAACACTTGAAATAATTATTAACAAGCGCTCTAATACTGAGGATTACAGACCCAAATGAAGACTTCATTGTATGCACAGATGCATGTAAAGAAGGACTTGGTGGAGTCCTTATTCAAAATGGGTTTGTTATATGTTATGAATCAAGGAAGTTGAAGGAGCATGAAAGACACTATGCCACTCATGATTTGGAGTTGGCAGCCATAGTGCATGCCTTGAGTAAATGGAGACACTACCTCATGGGGAAAAGGTGTGAGCTGAGGACAGAACACAATGGTCTGAAGTATTTATTTGATCAACCAACTATAAATGCTAGGCAAAGCAGATGGTTAGAATTTCTAAGTGAATATGACTTTGATATAAATCATATCAAGGGGAAAGAGAACAAAGAGGTCGATGCACTCAGCAGAAGAGTGCATGAAATGCATGCTACAACCATTAACATATACCAATCAAATTTGAAACACAAAATTATAGAGGCTGCAAAATTAGATTTGCAATACAAGGAATTAGTGAAAAAAATTACAGCAAGGTAATTTGCAGCAGAAAATTAAAGAGAATAAGCTAGATAATGATGAAATTTCCATATACAGGGGCGGAATTTATGTACCAAATTCTCACGAATTGAAAAATATGATATTGAGAGAAATGCATAATGTACCTTATGTTGGGCACCCAGGTTATCAGAAAACTATTGCAGCTGTCAAAAGCCAATATTATTGGTCAGGCATGAAGAAAGAGGTTTTTGATTTTATTGCCAAATGTCTGGAATGTCAAAAGGTAAAGGTTGAGAATATACACCCAGTTGGTTTGCTACAACCATTACCCATTCCTGAGTGGAAATGGGAAGTTTTAACAATGGATTTCATCACCAAACTGCCAAGAACAAACAAGCAACATGATTCTATCATGGTAGTGGTGGATAAGCTTACTAAAGCTGCCCATTTTATTCTAGTTAAGCTCACTCACAAGGAAACCAACATTCTAGTTAAGATTACATGACATACCCAAGACAATTGTGTTTGACAGAGATCCAAAATTTACCTCAAATTTTTGGAAAGGATTATTTAATGGATTTGGAACAAATTTGAATTTTAGCACAACATATCATCCAGAATCAGATGGACAAACAGAGAGGGTGAATCAAGTGATTGAGTATATGTTGATGATGTATGTGATGGATAAACCATCAAAATGGGAAGACTACCTACACTTGGTAGAGTTTGCTTATAACAATGGGTACCAAGCATCTCTAAAGATGAGCCCATTTGAGGCACTTTATGGCAAAAAGTGCAACACACTGGTAAGTTGGGATAACCCAGCAAATAGAGAAGTGGTTGGGCCAAATTTTCTCATGGAAATGGAGGAACAAATGTTGAAAATAAAGAAAAATTTAAGGCTACCCAAGACAAGCAGAAAAGCTATGTTGATAAGGGAAGAAATCAAAGGGAATTTAAAGTGGGAGATCATGTATTTTTTAAAGTGAAAGCCAACCAAAGTTCCTTGAAGTTGGGAAATTGTTCAAAGTTGGCAGCTCGCTATTGTGGGCCGTTTGAAATCCTAGAAAGGATTGGTCCAATAGCTCATATGATTGCATTGCTTGTTGCTTGCATCTATGTCTGTTCATAATGTATTCCATGTATCATTACTCAAGAAATATATACATGATGTTAATCATGTTATTGATTGGAATGTGATTCAGGGGGGGCAAGAAGGCGCTTTCCAAGTGCATCTGGTACGCATTCTAGATCGAAAAATCAAACAGCTCCAGAATTAAGCCATAGGGTTTTGTAAAGGTCCAATGGACCTGGTACGGTCCTGAGGACGCTACTTGGGAGCATGAGGATGCAATGCGGGCATAATACCCACATATTTTTGAGGATTTTTGAAATTTTGTTGTGTATGAGTACATAATGCATTGAGGACAATGCATAAATAAGGGGAGGGGATTGTAATATCCCTAGGCTGAACCCAATTGTAAATGTAAATGAAAATGTACTTAAGTTGGTGAGTTTTTTTATATCATTTTTGTTTGCACCTTTCATGACATAGTGTGTGCATGTACTGTGCAGTAAAATGATGAAGTGTGCACATTCTAGGATACTGCGCGCAACAACTTAAGTGCACATGATTTTGAGGTCAAGGAGCCTTTGTGTATATGTTGTGTTTTATAGGCTGGTGAGCCAGTTATTATAAGCTAGGAGGCTTATGTTTGTATTAGGACAGAGAGCCTAGATGCTAAAGGCCATTGCACCTACTTTTGTATATGTCTCATCATTAATATAAAATACATCGTTGTGCACAGACCAACCACGATAAAAGAGTATGGGGGAATAATCTCCACTAGTTAGGGAAAGGGTGGGGGCTAAAAGTTAAGGAAAAGGGGATAAGCTAGGGAGCTTAAGCCAAAAAGGAGTATTATATTAATATTTTTTAAAGTATAAAGTATGGATAATTATTTTATCCTAAGTTCCAAAGTTGGGGACAAGTGGGCCAAAGTAGCTCCCAACATGACAAGTGTCAAGTTGGGGACATTCATACATATTGTTTAGACTTAGTTCATTTTGTAGATTCTTTACATCATTCCTTCCATCATTCCTTCCATCATTCAATCATCTAGTCAATCATCCATGAGCATTCACACACCCATTGAGCTATCCTTCGTACCTTCATGTCATTGTACCTGAACATGTATCTAGAGCCAAATTTGTTTGGGTAGTGGGTTAGCTTGGGATATGGATTGAAGAAGCGGGTTGTCAGGCCCATGGGATATTAAAGAGACAAGTTTTTAGGCCCATGAGCAATTTCTCTCTGGGTGAGAGAATTGTTGGGAATTGATTTCCTGAAGGTGCTAAACTGCAACTACAGGGATCCAAGACTTCATGTCCGGCCTGTTGCTGAAGCCCGGAAAGGAAGTAGGGCAGTCGAAGGACTGTTGAGCAGAGAAGGGGCACACTTCTTGGGGTGGGACAGGCATGTGGGGAATGAGGGATTGTAGGTTGTTATTTTGAGTTGGAACCTGTGACAGAGTCTTTCCTGTTGTCTATGAACCATTAGCCTGGCTAGGAATCCCTTTACCCGGGTAGAGTTTAGTCCCAGCTCGGGGGTGACCCACTATTGAGAGTGATGAGCAGTGTGGTCTAAGGTTGGGAGGTTCGTGGAAGGTCTGCACACAGTTGGTGATATTCTTACCAAGATAAGTATCAATTGTGTGAAATTTACATGTTGCATTATTATTTACGTGTTTATTTTTATGGGTTTATCATATGTGTGGTTATAACTGTCTGTATATTTATGGGTATTTCCTATATATGTTGCATGTATACGTTTATTGTTATTTCAGTGTGAATCTGTGCATTAG
>ML829271.1:6882-20742 GCA_009831015.1 Picea engelmannii | reverse complement strand
GTGTGTATATATTTTAATTTCATCCAATTTGAAAAATTTATGTGGCATAGCTCAGTTGGATGTTGGGTATGTTACAATATGTTCCGCAGAGAGAAGAAAAGTGTTCTCTCGTGTATTGTGGCTCAGCCTGGGTGGTCGGGGACGTTATAGTAGAGCGCATGAGAACCTCAACATCTTTGGTACTCCAAGACTTGCAACCTGCATCACTCTAAAACTTTCCTGCTACATTCAAACATAAAACCATTGACATGTTTTTTAATCATCTTTCTAATTAATTAGCAAGGAAACCAAGAGCCTATGCATTAAATTGTCAACCCAGGGTTCTGTATGAATTGTGAGTTACCATGCACTATATATGAAACCCACAACTCTTCCTTTCATTAGTTTTCTAATGTAGTTGTAGTTGCAACAATCACTTTTATAGTCGATGGTATGAAGAGTCCCACGAGTATTGGAAAGGTTCTAACAATTATAATTAATCACACAAGCATCACATTAATATTAAGAAATAAAGTGGAGGCATTAAATTGACTGAAAGATAAATTGCAGAAAGTTCACACTTGTACTGGAAAGTAAATTCTCACTTGCTGGAAAGTAAACTCACACTTTGTTGGAAAGGAAAATCACACTTTGTTGAAAGTAAATTGCAAAAAGTAAACCTATCCTTGCCAATATGATCACTGCTTATAACCATGGTAGTAATTATGATTATTGAGTTAAGCACAATGATTCAAGAGATATGTTGAAACAATGCAAATCTTATGAATCTCAATTTGAAGTGTAACTCTGCTAAACTGAAGTGCAACAAATTTGAATAACCAAAAGAATATAAACCTCGGTAACTATGATAATCTTGTTGAAAGAAAGTAATAATTCCAATCTACCATAGAAATGTAGCTTTGTTTATCAAGGGGGTGTTAATCTACAGGAAATTTGAAGTAATCACACAACTTGCAATCAGAATCTGAATGATAATTCAATTTAGAAAATATAACTATTTTTATCAACACAATAATAAGCTACAGGAAAAGATAAATTATCACATCACACCTCATTCTTGAATGCAACTAACTTTAAATAGAAATTACCAACAATTGTAATTCTACAAAACTAACTACTACAACACTTGTCTTGTTGGAGTGGGCCCCACCTCCTCAGACAAAGTGTTAGAAAAGGAATAGTTCTCAAGCTACCTCTAACAATAATTACCATAAATGTAGTATGAGACAAGTATCATCTCGTTCTTTTCCAAAACTAAAGCATTGGTGGTTCTAAATTGTCCAACCCAAAACTATTGTTGGGTTGATCAAATACCAAATTCATTACAAAATTTAAATCATATTTTGTCTTTATGCATTTCTTTCATAACTTCCAAAATAAGTGATAGCTCCATGCCACACATAGCTTCCAGATTCTCACCTCAAAACTTGGGATTTGTCATTCCATATTCACGGTCTAAACAATTTTGCATATTTGCTATATAATTTTTGTTCCATCTTACACATTAGTCCCAACGAATTGAAGAGGAAGAATGGAATATTAACATACTCTTGGTGCCTTACATGTGTTAGAAACTTAAAATGATACCCAAATAGTAAGCTATGCCTACCTTCGTAGGTGAGGAATTTCTACATGTGGAGGGTGTTGATCTACATTCGTTGATCAACATTAGTGTATAAAGGTCCATTTTTAGTCTTCTTCCTTTCTTCTCTTGTCTCTTGTATATTCTATACTTAACCTTTTTTTCCTTTGAAATGCAGGTTGCAGATCGAGCTACCACCAAGTCTGCAATTCTGCAATTATGCAAACCTACAAGCCTGTACTTAGATATTTTTCCCCACCTGATGATCCCAACACTTATCTATTTTTATTTGTCACAGAAGTCCTGTTGTGGGAGACCAAGCTATCCCTCGCCCTGCAAATACCCGAGTCCCACAACCTGCAAACATGCATCACTCAAAAAGAAATTACCTATTTATGCATCATTCATAACGCACCTTTTACTTTTTCCATACTTAACCAATTTCCTTAATGTGGATGTGAGGTCCCCCTTTGATCCCTTTTACCTTTTCCCTAGACCTGCAACCCCACATCCCACATTTTCGCATTCTCCGGGATGACTTACCTATTTCCACAACCCGCAAAATCCACCTTTTGGTACTTAACATATTTCATCAATGTAGATGCAGGAGCCCCTCGTATCTCTCCATTTGTTCCCCATACCCTGCAATCCTACATCTCGCATTTCCGCATTCACCATAATACACTTTCCATTCCTCATTTTTCACCTCCATACTTAACCATTTTTCATACTCTCCAATACGATATCATTGTTCCCGATGACATTTACTTATCAACACCACGTCAATTTCCACTTGTGTGAATCTAACATCGTTATTAAGTGGCATGATTTTCATAAAAGCTTCGCAATAAATCCAAAATCAGACCGTGCAAACTCGAAACTTTGAACTACGAGCTGCAGTAGTTGATAATCAAGAAAATACGTGGTAAAAATAAAGAAATAAATAAATTCCATGTTGTAAAAGACTATATTGACAGGAGCGTCAGCTATTGATAAAAACGGAAATCTATGTAAATACATGCCAAATAAAAGGAAGGACTTGTATTGTGGTGACATTGTCAACACCCTCAGAGTTAAGACCATTGGTTTCAATGGTCACAAGCATATAAATGGTACTTGTCTCTCCCACTTGAAGAGAAGGATTTGAACAAAGTATGAAGCTCAAGTATTTCATTGGTTGGGTGCATATCAAAGGTAGCTGATTTTAAAGAGTTGGTCCTCAGATTTCATAACTTCCAAAATAAGTGATAGCTCCATGCCACACATAGCTTCCAGATTCTCACCTCAAAACTTGGGATTTGTCATTCCATATTCACGGTCTAAAAAGTTTTGCATATTTGCTATATAATTTTTGTTCCATCTTACACATTAGTTCCAACGAATTGAAGAGGAAGAATGGGATATTAACATACTCTTGGTGCCTTACGTGTGTTAGAAACTTAAAATGATACCCAAATAGTAAGCTATGTCTACCTTCGTAGGTGAGGAATTTCTACGCGTGGAGGGTGTTGATCTACATTCGTTGATCAACATTAGTGTATAAAGGTCCATTTTTAGTCTTCTTCCTTTCTTCTCTTGTCTCTTGTATATTCTATACTTAACCTTTTTTTCCTTCGAAATGCAGGTTACAGATCGAGCTACCACCAAGTCCGCAATTCTGCAAATATGCAAACCTACAAGACTGTACTTAGATATTTTTCCCCACTCGATGATCCCAACACTTATCTATTTTTATTTGTCACAGAAGTCCTGTTGTGGGAGACCGAGCTATCCCTCACCCTACAAATACCCGAGTCCCATAACCTGCAAACATGCATCACTCAAAAAGAACTTACCTATTTATGCATCATTCATAATGCAACTTTTACTTTTTCCATACTTAACCAATTTCCTTAATGTGGATGTGAGGTCCCCCTTTGATCCCTTTTACCTTTTCCCTAGACCTGCAACCCCACATCCCACATTTTCTCATTCTCTAGGATGACTTACCTATTTCCACAACCCACAAAATCCACCTTTTGGTACTTAACATATTTCATCAATGTAGATGCAGGAGCCCCTCATATCTCTCCATTTGTTCCCCATACCCTGCAATCCTGCATCTCGCATTTCTGCATTCACCATAATACACTTTCCATTCCTCATTTCGCACCTCCATACTTAACCATTTTTCGTACTCTCCAATACGATATCATTGTTCCCAATGACATTTACTTATCAACACCACGTCAATTTCCACTTGTGTGAATCTAACATCATTATTAAGTGGCATGATTTTCATAAAAGCTTCGCAATAAATCCAAAATCAGACCGTGCAAACTCGAAACTTTGAACTATGAGCTACAGTAGTTGATAATCAAGCAAATATGTGGTAAAAATAAAGAAATAAATAAATTCCATGTTGTAAAAGACTATATTGACAGGAGCATCAGCTATTCATAAAAATGGAAATCTATGTAAATACATGCCAAATAAAAGGAAGGACTTGTAAGAAGAATTAGTGAAAGTCGGAGGCTTTCTGGGTGGATAATCATGTTCAAACTTCATAGAAGACATGTTTTAGCAATAGGGATAAAAAAATGTAAACTATATCCTATTAATGTGACATTCGTAACTCCCCCCAAAAAAACATTTTCTAATACCCCAATATACAATGCACAAATATCAATCTCACTAAAATTAGGGTTTGTATCCACAAATGTAATTTAAGTTTGAAAACCCACATATAGTTCATTGTTGGGCCCTTCATTTTTGAATGAGAAGTTGCGCAAGAAGGACTACAGTCCCAGTTTTGGTCTAGTACGAGTTGCGTAGGCTACAAAAGAAGTTGGATAGCAGAGCAAGGAAAAGTAACAGAAATCAGTTGCGAAAAGGACAGTGCAACGCCAGCAAGGCAAAAGCAGTTGCAACAGAACAAGAAAGCATGCAAGCTCAAAGCCAGAAGACACTACTCATCTTATATATATGGATGAATATGAATGTAAAAGGGTTGGTATCATAACTGTAAAGGGTGGTTCGACCATGATTGTAAAAGGGTTGTTGTCTATTGTTAAGAATTCGGGTTTCAGTTCTGTAAATGTAATATGTACACCATTTTGGGAAATAGAGCTCTACGACATGGGTCCAAATCCAGGAGTATGTAACAGAGCACTACTTTGTATCTCTAAAGTTGTAACTGGGAAAGATCTAAAGATAATATATGAAGAAGGATCCAAAATTTCGAAATATGTTGCGTCATTTTGTGTTTATACTTTTGTATCGTATCTTTATAGTACTTCTTTATGCTTCATAAGTTACACATGATGTTTTAGTGTTTGAATGTTTTCTGCAACCTAAGTAGCTTCAGTTCTTACGTATATGAGTTTAGATTTGTTATGTAGTTAGTTGTCTTGCGCAAGATCAGAATGAATCTCGAAGGTTCTGTGAATCCACCTAAGTATTCTCCTTTCCCTTCCCTATCCTTTTGTCTTAGCCGTGCTTCGGGTGAGACTTCTTCTCTTCGGAGGAGATGAAAATTCCAATGCTCTAGACTACACGGTACCTTTTGTTGGTAACATAAGAAGGACCCTGGTCTGATCAATCTTGCGCCAGCAAAATGGTTCTGCTGCCAGGACTTGCGTTAAAAGGGAACCTGTAGGGAGGATGCTTCTGTGGATTCACAGATCTAATATTGACCAATGGTGGGAAAGAAATTGTGACACCTTCATATGGAAAGAAGCTGAGTGAGAAGAAAAATCGTGGAAGATACTCAGGACACAGTCTTTTACTCAGAAAGATCGAGTGACCAATACGAGATATTCTGGATTAAGCTCTTGGAAGAACTTTTCCACTAGATAGATAGGCTCCAAGAAGCTCCAGAGTTCCAAGAACGAGTCAAGAGGACCTGTACTTGGGATACAGAAAAGAGTGCAACACTTAATCGGCTGGATTGTCCAATCACGCAAGTGATTGATGTTTGGGTCAGTACCACATTAGAGGGATACATTATTGAGTTTGCAGCTAAGGATCACCAGTCTTTTTCACGAGCAAAAGCGGATTTCAAGAAAGACACAAGAGGAAGACTATTGAGAGAAATCCCCCTGTGGATTAAGGTTTTCTTGATGGAAGAGGGGATGCTGACTATGTCCCCGACTGAGATGGCAGCATAAACACCCTCGCTTGGGGTAGAGCGAGTTTGGGGTGGAGTCATGGCCTGAGAGAGGGGAGAGATTTCTTTGACAAATGGGGGAAACAACAAGAAATGGACCCAAGAGATGAGCGAGCCTTGAAAAGAGTCGCCATAGTTGAGAAGTGGTGGCGCGGTAAGATAAAGAAAGCAACAAAACAGTCTGAGAAGTTGCAGAAAGAAGTCGGATGAGGAGAAGTGGAGGAAAGACAGATGGAAGAGTTGCAGAAGATGAGAAGACAGGAAATACTAGCCAATCAAAGACTAAGTGAGAGAGAAGCACAGAGAGAAAGAAGTCCCCAGGAGGGTGGACAAGAAGGAGAAGGTATGGAAGCAAGGGAGAAAGAAGGCGACATGGATCTTGAAGAAGAAAGAGAAGATTCAGCCCCGATGCCAGGAAATATCGGGAATCCGGTTGAAGATACCACTCCAGTGAAAGAAAATAGGACCCCCCAGATCAAAGAAAACTACCTCGAAGCCAATGGCGCCAGACCTGAATCGCCCATACCCCAAGTGTCTTCTATACAAGTGGTAAATTCAATACTACCCTCTTATGCTAATTCTGTTCCAGTACAATTAGTTAGTCAGTCACAACCGGGAAGTGCGAGTACAGGGAGGATATTGGGATCCCCTAGTAGGTCGCAAGTAGGACCGTTAGGTTTCATTTTGATAGAAGCAGCAAGATCAACAATGGTTGGTCACACAGGAGGTTCAATTGTTCGATACCCAGAATTCTGGGGTAAGGGAGATGAAGATGTTGAGCAACATTGGTTCTTGAGTGAAGAAATATGGAGGTCCAGAGAGACTCTGGATGCAAATAAGTTGGTTGAGTTCCAGACTACCTTGAGAGGTTGCGGTTTCAAATGGTACATGAAGGTTATTGAGCCAGGAGTGCCATGAATGCAAGGTCAAGCATTCACACTTGACCAGGTACGGACAAGGTTCATAGCGGATT
Source organism: Picea engelmannii (assembly GCA_009831015.1). Classification (NCBI taxonomy): domain Eukaryota; kingdom Viridiplantae; phylum Streptophyta; class Pinopsida; order Pinales; family Pinaceae; genus Picea; species Picea engelmannii. The sequence continues at coordinate 14,040 of ML829271.1, read as the reverse complement.
TTAAGCTACCTCAGTCAAAACAACAAGCTCTGTCTGAGTTGTTCAAGATTCAACAAAGGGAAGGTGAATCAACCTGGGAATACAACCAGAAGTTTAAAGATGCTATAGGGAGGTTAGCGCATCCAATCCATGAGGAATATCAAAGAGAATTGTATATTCAGCGATTGCTACCTCTGGCATGGATTTCGTTAATGCAACAACGGATAGCCACGTTGACAGACACCTTGGAACAATCAATGAAGATTGAAGCCATGGAAGGATATGTTGGGAGCCTGAGAGTGACTAGACCCCCAGCAGATGCAAATTTGTTGCAATTACAAGGGAAAATATCAGCGCTTACAAAAAATATTTAAGAACTGATAATACCTAGACCAGGACGATCGTAGGTCTGGTGTACCAGATGTTATATAGAAGGACATCTCGTGAACGAATGTCCACGAATGAGGGGAATGGGACCTCCTCGAAATTCGACATGACCCCCACCAGGACCCATGGGAGGAGTTGCACAAGTTTCTGCAAATTTACCATTCCATAACCCCACCCCATATCATGCTTTTCCAGGGAGCCAAGCAACACCAACAGTTGAGTATTGCGAGATTTTTTGAATCCATGGACATGGGCCGAGATAGTGCCCCATTATGCAAAAGTATACAACAATACCAAATACTGTACACTATGAGTTTTGCGCATCTACCACACATACCACCAATCAAAATAGAGTGTGGGATGCACTTGCATACAGGTTAGATCGAACAACATTCAAGGTGAATGAAACCCCTCAGGGACCGGGAAGAGGTCGAGGAGGTGGAACCAGAGGAGAATTTAGAGGAGGAATAACTGGGGGAAGAGGACCATGCATATGTTATAGCTATGATAAGCAAGGACATATGGCTAGAGATTGTCCTCATCTAAGGCAGCCATGGTGCTCTCATTGTAGAACCAATGGGCATGCAACTGAAGACTGCCCAGAAATAATTGCAAAATGGGCAGATCCGGTACGTCAATGAGGAACTAACCTCATCAGTTCAGAAATCAAAAGAGTTATTAAAGGACAATTTCCCAGCCTTAATATAGTCACTCGAGGAGGGTCAAAGACTGGAGCTGATGCTGATAATTTACCTCAGATCCAGAAGGCAACACCTAAGGAAGACGGGTATGATCCTCTGAAACAAAAGTTGTTCTTTAAAAATTCCATAGAAGTATTTCAAAATATCCCTATCCCGGAGATGCAAGAGAAACCCCCTCAGCCTATTGTTTACCCTAATATTGTGCAAGTCCCTGCTTCACCCCCTGCACCCAGAAACCATGTAGCCTTGATGAGACAACCTGAGCAATCACAAAATGTAGTCGACCTTTGGTTTCAGTTATTTTTTGATATTCTTGGGAATTGCCAGTTAACATAAAAGTTATGCAATACGCTATACCTAGTTTTAGGGAAGGAGGAACCCACATAAGCAAGAATAAGGACTAATCTTCCCAAGAATAATGCTCAGAGAGTGCAGAGAAGGAAAGTATGAACTGGAAAATAATTCAGACTAGTAGCCCAGCTAGACGAATTTGAGATTAAGGATGTTATGTTAGATATAGGATCCGATGTGAACATTATGCCTAAAAAGACTTTGGAAGCCCTAGGAAAACCCGAGTTGACATATTCCACAATCCAGCTAAGGATGGCCAACCAATATTGTATTTTCCCAATAGGAAGACTGGAGAATGTGGAAATAGATGTTGCGGGAGTAAAGAATGTAGTTGATTTTGAGGTGACTGAGATTATGGGGGATAAGGACCCTTATCCCGTCCTACTTGGTATTGATTGGGCTTGTGACAACTATGCAGTGATCGACCTAAATCAAGACACTATGACATTTGAGGCAGATGGAATCAAGGTAGTTCAACCCTTGGATCCGTATGTAGGCCCCATATATACGGAACCAACGGATAACAATATGAAGGGAGAAGACTTGGATCAATTGTACACTGTAACAGTAGGAACAAGAGAAGATTACATAAATCCTACTGCTGATAGATCGATAAGTTGGAGGAGTATACAGTCAGTGGATGAATATTTTGAACTGGCACTTGACAGTTGGCAGCAAGGCTCATATGAAATATCCTCAAGTAGATGCGCAACGGTCAGGGTAATTAGATGGGTCAGAACCGAGGTTAGAGAACACCCACTATATGATGGTACCTCAGGACTCGATAGTTTTATTCTCGACATGGAAGAAAAGGTAGTAGAGGATCAAAGGATCTCGGTACTGAATTTATCCCTCTAGGAAACCCCTTCCAAATGGTGGTCCAATCACAAAGTGTAAGGTAGCTAGAGAGGTAGTGGGGGGGGGCAGAGGGTCCATAGTGATAATAGTGGAGGTCATTCAATGTAAGGTGGATTGGGTCCACTATATTATTAAATAAGACCCACTATGGTAGTTAGATATAATAAATGAGTAATTAGATATAATAAATATAAGAGGACTTCTTAGAAGGTTATAATTCTAGAAGATTCCTCGGAAATTGGGACGATGTGAAGGAAGCTATCAAATATAGATTTCAGGATAAGGAGTAGCTGGAATCAGAGATGTGGACAAATTTCTAAGTTGTGCAAATGTTCAATGGAGAGTCTGATCCTAAAGCACATATTGGATAGTGAGTGACACAGTGGAAAGTTGCGGAAATACCCTCTCGCTTCTGGGTTCAGGTATTTCCCCACTCACTAGGTCCAATCCTGAAATCTTGGTTCATGCATGAAGAAACCAGAAGATAGACGAGTGACTGACAAACATTGGAAGATCACTTTTGTAAGGACTTCTCCTTTACAAGTAAGTACCCTGAGCTTGAAGTAGTCCTGGAGAGAATTAAAGAATTTCTTTTTATAGACAATAGTAATCAGAAATCAAACCTAGTGGTATGTGCAAAGCATAGCCGAGAAATTCAGACTAATATTTACCTAACCTTAGACAAGAATCCTATAGAGTGCTATAATATTGACAAAGATTCATAAAGCCTAGATGATTTAGACTAATTGAGAAACCTAGCCATAAAAGAGACAGAAGGGAACAGAGAAATCCAGAACATCATACTTAGTCAGACTGATAGTCCTTATAATACCCCATTGAAGTTGTGCATTTCAATATAGGGACCACATAGAAACCTAAGATAGCTATGGTGGGAGATTATTGGGATGAGAAAATTAGTCAAGAAATACAGAGTTTGTTGTGGGAATATGAGTATATGTTCCCAAAGACATTTTCAGAGTTAAAAGGAATCAAAGGAGCTATGAGAGAAATGAAAATTGAATTAAAACCAGGATCAAAGCCTATGAGGCATAGACCATACTAACTTAATCCCAGAGTGAAAGAGAAGGTTAAGAAGGAGATAGACAAGATGTTGGAAGCTGGACTTATTTTTGTAGTAGAAGAGGTAGAATGGGTTAGCCCAATAGTCATCCAGAGCAAGAAAGGCACAGAGGATATCAGGGTCTGTGTAGACTATAGAAGCCTTAACTTTGCTAGTGTGCATGACCCTTTTCCAACACCTTTTACTGATGAGGTGTTAGAACAGGTTGTGGGGAAAGAATCGTACTCATTTGCAGATGGATTTTAAGGGTACCACCAAGTAAGGATTGTTGAGGAGGACAAAAAGAAGACCACATTCATAACAGAATGGGGATATTTTGCATACAATGTGATGTCATTTGGCTTAAAGAATGCCCCTGCAGTTTTCTCCAGGATTGTTATAACAACTTTCCAAGAGTTTATTCACAAGTTTATATAAGTTTATATGGATGATTGGACGACATATAGACTGCTCAAGCAACATGTAGCGCTATTATGTCTGATGTTTGACAGATGTAGAGAATTGCAGATATCGTTGAACCTCAGAAAGTGTATCTTCTGTGTGCCACATAGAAATTTGTTAGGCCACATAGTATGCCGAGAGGGAGTACTGGTAGACCCAGCCAAAGTTGCGGTCATTGTGAACATGCCACCACCTACGAATGCTAAGCAGTTGCGCTCCATGCTAGGACACATAGGGTACTACCACAGGTTCATTAGAAGATATGGAAACATCGTTGCAACACTGGAAAATCTATTAAAGAAGGCCAAAGTGTTCTAATGGACCCCAGAATGTGATAAAGCGTTTGAGACCCTAAAGGAGAAGCTCATCAAAACACCTATTATGATATTCCCAAATTGGGAAAACAAATTTCATGTCCACGTAGATGCTTCAGGTATTGTCTTGGGAGTTATCTTAGCGCAACCAGGAGATGGAGCTATGGATCATCCTATCTATTTTGCGAGAAGGAAGTTGTCACAAGCTGAGCACAACTACACAACAACAGAAAGGTAGGGTTTAGCTATGATTTATACTTTACAGAAGTTTAGATATTATTTGTTAGGTTCTCATTTAAGTTTTTTACCAATCATTCTGCATTGAAATATCTAGTTAACAAACCTGTGTTGGAAGGGAGAATTTGTATATGGTTGCTATTGTTTGGGGAATTTTATTTTGAAGTGATCATTAAGCCTGGAAGATGCTACGTAGGACCTGATCACCTATCTAGATTAAATTTAGGGGAAAGTAGCAGAGTAGTTGATGATCATCTCCCAGATGCATATCTGTTTTGTGTTGAGGCCATACCAGAGTACCTGGAATACATAGCAGTCTTCTTAAGTACAGGAGCTGCCCAAAAACATATTCCGCAACCTAGAAAATCCATATGGTTGTTAAAGCAGTGGACTATCAGTTGATTGTAGGGCAATTGTATAAATTGGGACTAGATATTATCCTCGGGAGATGTGTCTTGGACCACTAAAGACAGGATATACTGTGGGAGTGCCATAGTGGAGTTGCGGGAGGTCATGTAGGAGGAAAGGCCACTGCTCAGAAAGTCCTCCAAGCTGGACTATGGTGGGCCACACTCTTCAAGGATGCAAAGGTATATGCTAGATCATGTGATGTGTGTCAAAGAGTGGGTAAGTCATCACGACGAGATGAAATACCACTTCAACCAGTTCGAGCTTTGTAGGAATTTGAGAAGTGGGTGGTTGACTTCATTGGGCCCCTCAACCCCACAACTAAGAATTATAAGGCTAGGTACATTATTACCGCAACCGACTACCTTACACGTTGGGTTGAGGTAGCAGTTATTCAGGATTCTCGACCGATATTGTTGCTAGGTTCATTTTAAAAAATATTATCACTCGATTTGGATGTCCTAGGAGCCCAACCAGTGATCAGGGAGCTCATTTTATCAGTAGTACCATAGAAACGCTTACAGAAAAGTTCTTGATCCAACATCACAAAAGCAGCCCCTGCCACCCACAAGCCAATGGAACAGCAAAAGCATTCAATAAGATTATGGAGAGAGGGTTAACGAAGGTTTGTTGTGAAAACATGGAAGATTGGGATGACGGAGTTCCAGCAGTATTTTGGGCTTACAGGACAACCACAAAGAAAATCCACAGGTACACACCATTTTAGCTAGTTTATGGGAAAGAGGTTGTGGTGCCTGTAGAATTCGTTACTCCAATTTTGTACATTGCACAAATCACACACATGTCAGAGGAAGAATCAGTTGTGCAGAGACTCATGGAGTTACAAGAACTTGAAGGGACTAGGTTTTTAGCAGATTTCCATCAGTCAGTTGAGAAAGCAAGGCAAAAATCTTGGCATGACAGACACATTAAGACTAAAGTATTTGCGCAAGAATACAAGGTCCTACTCTATGACAGTCGGTATCAGAAGCATCCAGGAAAGTTGTGCATGCATTGGTTGGGATCATTTATAGTTTCAGAGATCCGACCTTATGGAGCAATCAGACTTGCGCGACTAGATGGTATGTTGCGTCCAACATGGGTGAGTGGCGCTCACCTAAAACCCTATATGTCTCAGAACTGAGCTAAAGGACTTTTGATCTAGTATGAAGGAGCATGTATAGTAGTTAGATTTGAGTTTTCTGCAATTTCTGTAAATTCAGTTAATAAAGTCGGTGTGTGCAGTGTTGCGTCGCGACATGTAGTTCATTCATTTTTCTTTCTAAGTGTTTTTTGATGCAGAACTTCTTACTCAACAGCATAGGATCAGAAGCGTAAAGAACCCATTAATGACAGTCATTAATATGACGGGGACCCTTTGTGGTCGGAGGAAGAGTGAAACTGAATGCAATCCGAGTCCATGTGCCACACGAAGACAATCTAGTCACAGCCTTTATTGCTATTACGATACCTCGTATGAATTCAATTAATCCATAAAGTCGCGATACGCAAATATCCCATCGGTATTCGCATCGGGATTCCCATCCGTCAAACGGAAAGGTCTGAAATCGTCCACGTCCCTATCCAACTTGCACAGTAAATTCCATAATCGCCCAATAGGATTGACCCCGTTAACCCGTCCCGTCGGACAACTCAAATCCAAGTTGGGTCCATAGGGTCATGATGGTCAACATTTATTACTGAACTTTCCAGCTAAGCCCGAGTATAAGGCCCTAATAATTCGATGTAGAACTCATTTTTTTCAAAAAGCACTTAGCGATTTTCAAATTCTGCAGAGCGAGCAAACCTGTGTAATCCTGAGACTTGTAGTTGTGACCACCAAATCCTTGTTTCACCACAGAATTTGTTGATAAATCAGAGCCCACAATGTCGAGATCTATAGAAATTTGAAGCGTCATGTCCAAAGACGCAGTACCAGATGAGCCCTGCGACCCCCGAGTCGAGGTCGTGGGTGATATCAAGGGGAAGGTGGAGCAGGTCAAGCTCCTTGATATCGACTTAACAGATCAAGTCTTGTTCCCCCAGATGAACATAGACGTATTTTGGAGTATCGCTCCAGACGAGTTAAGAGGCATGTAGTTTGTGCCAAAGCCCCAATTCATTAACTTGTTCAATTCAAAAACCATGAACCTCAAGGACTTACCAGTGTTTGGTACCACTAGCGAAGTTGCGTGGTGCACCAAGTTCCTGATCAAAAGGGTGCACGACAGAATTCTCTGGTTGGATAGGTGGTATCCAATCCACACTGAAGACATCCACCAACTTACGGGACTGCCCCTCGAGGACGAGAACGTGTCCAAAGGATTCTAGAGTCCCAATAAACACGACAAAAGGAGAGGGGAGCCCTACCTCTATGAAAGGTTCCACACGCAGAGGGGGG
>ML829270.1:26285-62612 GCA_009831015.1 Picea engelmannii | reverse complement strand
AAAATTAAAGGAAATATGCCCTATCCCATCCTCCTCGTAGAAACAAGCCTCTCCCCCATTGAGATCATGGCTATGACTAGATACCTAATGTATAAGAACAAGTTAAACAACATGGAAGACAAGAGGCTACCTAAAATTGCTTCAAAATCAATTCATAATCACCATCGACTCAAGCAAGGATGGCATAAAGATGCCCGGTCTTGGCTAAACTATTGGGGAATCATGGAAGAAACCATTTTATAGAATAAAGATACTATTAAAAAAAATGTCAAATCAAAATTTAAGGAAAAAATGTAGTGTGATAAAGAGTTAGAGGAAAAAAGAAAATTAAGGTATTATAAAGATGTAATCAACCCTAATCTAGAAGATCAAAAGCATCTATCTGTTTTGTCAAGTGTAAAGAAAAAAATAAGCATTGCTAAGATAAGAACAAATTCTCATGAGCTCCATAGTGAAGGTGGATTTTGTCCATATACTCCTTCAAAGGGAGTCATGTGTGTAGCTGTATGGTAGGAAGTGTTGTACCACCATTCAGCTAGGGGTAACCATTGAGCCCATTGATTTTTCTTTTCAGAGGCAAAACACCTTAGATATGTTTCCAAACACTTGTTGACAACTTCTGTTTGACCATCATTCTAGGGATGATAAGCTGTGCTGAGATGAAATTGGGTGCCTGGTAGCTTAAATATTTCTTGCCAAAAATTGCTTCTGAAAGTTGGGTCACGATCAGAAACAATAGATTGTGGCATGCCATGAAGCTTGAAGACCTGGTCCATGAAAATTTGAGCCATCGTGGATGTCATAAATAGGTGTTGAAGAGAGCAGAAATGAGCATACTTGGAAAGGTGATCCACAACCACCATTATGATTGATTTATTCCCCAATTTGGGTAAGCCGATAATAAAGTCCATAGAGATATCCTTCCAAATAGCAGGTGGAATCGAAAGCGGTTGTAGTGTGCCCAGAAATTTGACTGTTTCTCCCTTGTTGCATTGACACACCTCACATTCAGTGACAAAATTACGGATGTCCTATTTCATACCATCCCAGAAGAAAGAGCATTTGAACCTGTCATAGGTTTTGGTGAACCCAGAGTGCCCTGCTGTGGGTGTAGCATGAAGCTCAGAAAGTATCGTGGATTTAAGCTTTGATTGTTTACTTAAATACAAATAGCCTTTGTATCGAAGCTCATCCTGGAGCCAAGAGTACCATGGGGGATCTGGAGCATTGGTCTGCAATTGTTGGATCAGATGCGAACTTTTGGGATCTTGTAGCCATTCCTGGCGCACATCTTGGAGCCAATCTAGTACAATGAAGGAAAGAGAAAAAAATGATCCTTCTTCTTCATATTTTCAAGACAGTGCATCCACCACCACATTGTCTTTGCCCTTCTTGTAAATGATCTCATAATCATATCCAAAGAGCTTAGTCACCCATTTTTGTTGTTCCAGGGAGGAAATGCGTTGTTCCAGAAAGTACTTGAGGCTTTGATGGTCTGTCTTAATTTGGAAACGTTTCCCCAAGAGATAAGGGCGCCACAGATCAACGGCATGCAGAATAGCCAACATTTCCTTTTCGTGGATGGGTTTTCCCATATTCCTTTTAGATAGTTTCCTACTGGTGAAGGTCAAAGGTCGATCCTCTTGCATAAGGACAACACCGATTCCTTTCCCTGAGGCATCACATTCCAACAAAAAGGTCTTTGTGAAATCAGGAAGGGATAGAACTGGAGTGGTGCACATGGTCGTCTTCAAGGTTTGAAAAGCTTGAGCAGTGGTTGGAGTCCAATTGAAAGAGTTATTTTTTAGGAGAGCCATGAGAGGTGCTACAATCTTGCCATAATTATTAACAAACTTGCGATAATACCCTGTTAAGCCCAGAAATCCACGCAAGATTTTGAGAGTCTTTGGGTGCGACCAGTCTTTCATAGCTTCAATCTTTTTCAGATCCACCCTGACGCCATCCTTTCCAACCAGATGACCCAAGTATTTTACTTCTGAGGCACCAAAAGCACATTTAGACTGTTTCAGGAAAAGTTGGTGCTGAGAGAGTAGATGGAGAAATCGATCCACATGAGTAAGATGGTCTATCCAGGTTTTGCTATAGATGAGGATATCATCAAAGAAAACTAATACAAAATGACAAAGAAAAGGATGGAGGACATGATTCATGAGGCTTTGGAAGGTGGAGGGGGCATTACACAAGCCAAAAGGCATGACCAAAAACTCATAGTGGCCCTCATGAGTTCGAAAGGCTGTCTTGGGAATGTCTGCCTCCTTCATACGTATCTGGTGCTAGCCCGAGTAAGGATTGAGTTTAGTAAAGAATTGGGTGCCACTCAATTCATCTAGGAGGTCATCAATGACAGGAATGGGAAATTTGTCTTTAATGGTCAGTTTTTTGAGGGCACGGAAGTCAAGACACATTCTCCAAGAACCTTATTTCTTCAGGACCATGACTATAGGATAAGAGTAAGGGATCATACTAGGGTGGATAACACCTGCAATAAGGAGTTCCTGGACCATTTTCTCAATTTCATTTTTTTGTGAAAATGGGTGGCGATACGGACGGATATTCGGAGGAAGGATTCTGGGTACAAGGGGAATGGAATGATCATGAATACCGTAGGAAGGAGGGAGTCCTTGGGGAGTGGAAAATACCATTTTTTGTTTAGAAAGGAGGGCTTGGAGGTCTTCCGGCACCAGGGATGTCTCTGTTGCTTGTATGGCATGGAGTTGGGCAATGACACCAGAATGACCTTTTTTTAGCAGCTTTTCCATGTGATGGGAACTAATGACCTCAGGGGAACTAGCAGTGATGCCTTGGAATTTATATTAGTAGCCTTCCTGGTCGAATTGCATGGTTAATGCCTTAAAATCCATGAGGATGGGACCCAAATTCCTTAGCCAGTCTGCACCCAACACAATGTCACAACCGCCCATGTCGATAGCAAACATATGGGATTTTAGGTGGTAGTCACCAATTTGGAGACACACATTTTCATAGTGCCCTCCACATTTCATGGAACCACCATTAGAAATCATGATTTGGAAATTGTTGACGACATGGATGTAGCAATGAGTTTCTTGGGCAATGCAATGATGAATAAAATTATGAGTGTTGCCACTATCAACCAAAATGATGACCTTATGATTATTGATGTAACCGATTAACTTGAGGGTTTGGGGGGTGGAGAAGCCAATGAGAGCATTGAGGGAAATGATCAATTCCACTTCGGGAGGGTCTGAGGGAGGGGTTATGTCAGTGATTTTAGGTGACTCAGGCACAAGGGGAGTTTCAACATCCTCTTCCGAAATATCCTTAGAGATGGCCATAAAAATCTTTTGTTCCTTACACTTGTGGCCCAAGAAATATTTGTCATCACAATTATAACAAAGGCCTTTGAGTTGTCATTCAGCCATTTCAGCCCTGGTCAATTTTTGGATCTTTAATGGGGTGGAGGGAGTAGTGGGATTTACGGGTTTAGGGCGAGGGATAAAGGAGGGTTTACGGTTTTGAGAGGATACCACCTGTTGTGCTTCTTTATCTTTTTTAGTAGCCTCCACCCAACTCGAAGGTCGATCCATGAGGACATGGGCCTGAATCTCCTCCTTGAGGCCACTGATAAAACACTCTCGAAAGAAAGCATCAGTCATGCCCTCTATTCAAAAAACCAGGCACTCATAGATAACTATGAATCCTTCTACTATTCCTGATTGTTTCAACTTTGTCAAACAACCCAAATGGTTGGTGCCAGTGTCAAAGCATTCATAAATCTCAATCACAAATTGGGTCTAAGAAATATACCCTTGATGGGAAGTTTTTCTCCATTGCCACCATTGCCAACGTTATTGATCTAGATGGAGAACACCATACCAGAGTTTGGCCAAGTCATATGTAATGTCGTATAAAGAGAAATAATGTTCCATTTGGGTGACCCAACCAGTGGGGTCCAAGCCATCAAATTTGGTCACATCCACCCGTGGAAGGCGTAGGTCACGTTGAAAGTGATGGGGCTGAAAGGTATGGGAATGGGAGGAAGGTTCACCTTCAAACTTTGGAGGTGCATCAGAGAAAGGGTCATATGTAGGGATCTTTAGTTTGGTGCAGAGTGATGCAAAGACGGATTCAAGCTGGGTGGTCAGTTCTTGTTTGACTTCCTCCATTGAGGACTACATGGTTGTATTTATGGTTGTATTGATGGATGAATCGATGGAGGCAACAATAGCACTGAGTTGTTTCACTTCTTTTTGGGTCTCGAGGAAACCGGATTGCAAGGTGTTGAAGCGATTTTCAAGGTCCTGGCTATAGGTATGGGCCATGAGGATGGGTGAACTGAAAAGGGGGTGGGCAGGGTCAAAAAATTTTCCGAAAAATAATATGGATGAATGTGATAAGGGAGAAGAGATGAATCCAATGGAATAGGTCTCAAATAATGGTGAAAAAAATTCCAGACTTGTTTTTTTTTTTTTTTTACACCTGTGGAGTTATACTCTGGTCTGAAGAATACTGCGGCAATGAAATCCCCAAATGCTTAACCATAAAGAAATGTGTATTTACTTGGAAACCTGAACACAATTGCGTGGCAATAGATCTTGTCTGTTTTAATTTGTTTATGTTTCTGTCCCCCAAAGGTTAGGTATTCAAGGGTTCTACAGACAAGGGTTTGCCTTGTGTTATAGCTCTCTGATATACGTGTGGGGTCCAACAGTAGTACTCAACCCAATATCTCAAGGCACTAACTAAGGAGGATAGATCATACCCTTAGTCGTACTACCCGACTACCCAGGTACTAGAGAGTATCTTCCCGAGTGTTGTTCTCAGTGGCACTATAGCAGTCAGGCAATCAATCGATTTATCTAAAGAGGGCTTCAGGAAATCTAGGTCGATCCATACACATGTGTTGTCTGATGCACTACCACTCGAAGGGGTACCAACAGGGGTTACAAGGGTGGCCAACAGATGTGCGCTTAAGAACCACTTGTATTCCATGCATGTATGAATCCCTCAACCATGGTTTTATGCGCGTAACAACAAATCTCTGTGGCTTAAAGACACCAAAATATGTCTCTACCCTGGAAAAAAAAATTCCCACAATTTCTGCCAAGGAAAGTGCTCTGATACCACCTGTAATATAACAGATATAAAAAGTTATGCAGAACAGAAATAAAATGCTAGAATTGGCAGAATAACAGTAATATAACCAGCATAATCTCCAAAATTACACAGAAATGATATAAGAACAACAACATAAATAGCACTTTGATTCAAAAGGAAATGTTCACAAGCCTTTTCGAGGGGGAAACCTCCAGTCGAGCAACACTCTGTTACAATAATCTCCAAGCTGGGGTTTTCATACCCTCGACCCTTATTTATACTAAATATGTCTATCAAGAGAAGCATCTAGAGGAAGATCCTTCTAGAAGCGGAAGCTTCTATTAGGTCTTCTTACATCTGCCTTATTCTATTTTATTGAAAGGCTTTATTAATATTGACCTTTATTACATCCGAATATATTGATCTACCTATGTGTGGGTTAGGACCCTAACACTATATACCTACCTCTGGATAGGTATAATAAGTGATAATATTGTTGTTGAATGCATACGTATTATCATAATTCAACACTAAGTAAAACAAACACATTTCACTCTAAAAACAAGGAGTATAACATATAATTATATGTGCAGTTCATTCCATAGCTTTCACATAATCACATCAGGGAGGATATCTACTTTGGTACATTCTGGCTCTAAAATGATTGTTTTACATGCAGGGACAACATAGGGGTGAAAATAAGATAGTAAACTATTAATCAATATGAATGGGACAATTGAGAGGGTCCCTTTTCGGGTTAACTCCATCAATTATTGTCTTCCGGGTTACTGTAAGAACTTAGTTTTTAGCCTAGCTAAGGAAGAAATCTAGATACAACGTTACATGCATAAACACAAATTCTAGGTCAAAGTGAAGAGGACTATGTCGCCCACATTGGCATAAATATATGCTCCAAGGAGATAGACAACCACTAAACAATCGTTCAATCATTCAATCAATTATCACTATCTCCAAATTGTAAATAGAAGTCCTTACATCTATGTGCTAGAGGTTTTCAATGTTGGAAACATGTAAACGAACTTTCTCATGTGGTCACATGCAAATGCATGCATCTATGGAGTGTGTGTGAGGAGAGGATGATTGTATGCCTATGAAGAGTTATTGTAATTCTCCCTTGAATAATAAGAATACTGACTATTATTGCCCGTGGCTTTTTCCCTCATTGGATTTTTGCATAAATCATTGTGTCAAATTGTGGGATTGTTGTGCTTGGCTTAATGCATGTTTGATATTGCTTATTTATGCTCTTTTTTATGCTATGTTTTTACTTCCGCTTCCTAACAAGTGGTGTCATAGATTAGAGTTGAAGGAGTAGAGATCAAAGGAGAAGATCCAGTAAGGAAACCTCGACAATAGAAACAATGGTTGTAACACCCCAAGGCCGAGCCCCTATTGAATTGTAATTATGTTTATAGGCTGGTGAGCCAAGTGTTTATAAGATGAAGACTTATATGTTTATTAGGTCAGAGAGCCTAGATGCTTAAGGCCATGAGCCTAATTTTTGTATATGTAAATACACATATCATTAATAAAATTACACTTTTGCATGTAGACCAACCATGAAGAAAGAGTTATGGGGGACTAAGCTCCACCAGGTAGGGTAAGGGAGGGGCCTAAGTGTCTATGCCTAGGGGCTAGGCTAGAACTTAGGACAACAATGATCATGTACACCTAAAGGATAAGGTGGACATGATCATTGTTGTCCTAAGTTCCTGAGAAAAGGGAATGAGTGCCAAGTGGAACTCATGTAGCTACAAGAAGACAGGTGTTGACCTGGGAGCATGCAGTTATAGATGGGAAAGTCAGATCGTTAGGGGTTCGCTTCCCATTCTGTCCTTCCTCCCCATCCTTGCGTCTGGACCAGTCTTGAGTTTCCTCATGAACTTTACGATTCTCTGGAAGTTTGTCATCCTTCCCGATTCACTAGAGATTCACACATTGAACCAGTTCTCCATCATCATTGCATATGTATCTAGCACGCACCTTTGGAATCCTACAATCATACTTGAGTTATCTTATGTGTCTTTTGTGAAGCCCGACACACCCTGTAACTTCTTGAATCATGTTGTGTCTTAACTATTGGTCGTTTCATCTACGCAGTTCCTTGACCGATTGTGACTTGCTTCCATCATCTGTTCTTTATTGAGCTTTGATGTTTCCATCACCTTCTCGGGAATTGACTTAGAAGCTCGACTTAATAAGAAGGTTGTCATGCATGTTGTTTGAAGAGGTGGGTTGTCAGGCCTGTGGACTGAAGAAGCAAGTTGTCAGGCCTGCAAGAAACTCTCTCCAGGTGAGAGAGGTTGTTGGGGAAGTGTTTTCCCAGAGGGATCCCAACTGCATCCATAGTGCTCGAAGAATTCATGTTCAGCCTATTGTTGAAGCCCTGGAAGAGAAGTGGGGTAGCCGAAGGACTGTTGAGTAAATAAGGGGCACACTTCTTGGGGTGGGACAATCATGTGGGGAATGCGAGGTTGTAGGTTGTTAGTGTGAGTTGGCCCTGGGAAATAGTCCTTCATGTTGACATGTGTGACCTTCATGTTTCCCTTGCCAAGCCTAGGAATCTCTTTTCCGGTGGAGTTTAGTCCTAGCTCGGGGGTGACCCACTGTTGAGCATGATGAGAAGCATGGTCTAAGGCTAGGAGTTTCGTGGAAGGTCGACATGTAGTTGGTGGTCATCTATTAAAAGATAAGTACCAAATATTTGTTGATTGTATGTTGTGTAATTGTACATGTTTTATAATAGATGAGTAATGCCTGGATATTTCATATATGTTTTATGTGTAGGATTATTGTTATTTACGCATTAATCTGTGTATATTAGAATATGTTGTTTGTATGTTTTAATGTTATTTCTGCATGAATAGTGGCATGAACAGAATGTTATATCTATTAATTTGCACTAGATAGATATGCATATAAATACACAAAATGGTATCAGAGCTAGTTGGAAAAAGATAAGGTTGTTGGGTAGCATTACCCGACAGAGGTTGATGGCCAGGGACATTACAAAATGGTATCAGAGCTAAGAGAGATGTCCACGAAGTGACATTGCTCAGCCAGATGGTGGCTAGGGATGTTACAAAATTGTATCAAATCCATGGTTTCAACATTGAGCCTGGATGGGCCATGTTAGTGAAATATAAAGAAAAAGTTTCGAAAAAGAATTATTTTCGAAATGGACAAAACTCAAGTTCAGAGTGCATGGTTTCTACCCGGAACCTGGATGGGCCATGAACAAGAAATTTGACGTAGAAATTCTAGAGAATTTTGAGGTACAGAGTGCCAGAAGGGCGTTGAAATAATACTTGGGTTGTGTTCGGAAACACATGAGGTGTAACAAGTTTAAGAAATGGTGACAGAGAAATAAATCACAACATTCATGGTGTTGGGATATTAGATCTGGGCGACAGAATTACAAGCAGTTAGATCAAGCAAAGATTAAGTCATGATCATCAAATCTCATTGAAGGGAGATCGATGATGGGGAACTATTGTGAAAATCGCAAAGGAAATTAAAGCGTGAGAAAGTTGAGACTCCACAATCCCTTAGGATAGTTGATCTTACTAGATCAACAGATCAATGGTGGATATCGATACCACTACAGACGAGCATCTTTGCATTGCGAAGACTGGGAAGGAAATTAAATTGTGAGCAAGCTAAGTTTCTGCAATCACTCCTGGTCGTTGATCTTCACGGTCCACTAAAACATCATTGTCGATATTTCAAAGTGAGATAAGCACCCAAAAGTTAAACCGAGGTCACAACTCTTGATCACATGTAGAGAAGAAAGAGTGAGTTTCATGCATTTCCTATCCGTCGATCCAAGAAAGGGACATGTGTCGGTAGATCGGCTTGTTTGGGAATATGGAATTCGGGAGAAACAAGGTGTGAATAGAGTGGAAACTCTTAAAGTCTTGAAGCCTGAAGCTCTGAAGTCCCAAAGTCCAAAGACAATCTGGACTATTCATCAAAGGAAACGTGTGTCAGAAGATCGTCTTGTTCAGGAATTCGACATTCGGGAGAAACGGGGTATGCTAAGGTGAAATCTCCCGAAGCCCAAAGTCTTGAAGTGACATGGTCTACTGACGTCACTAGGGATGACGTGGACACATGGGATGTGTGCCACATGTCAGTGATTTAAGAACCTTTGTAAGATATAAATGCAGTTAGAATGAGACATATGTCACCTGCCTGATTGGGCCATGTGTCGGCTTCGTGTGTCCTACCCTGTGGTGTTCCTGGTGGTGGCACAAGGTAGTTAAGCTTGGCGAAGAAGTTATCTGGATAGGGCCCGCATTAACTTTGATCACTATCTATCAAGATCAATGTTCAGGCGGAATTGTGAAGATCGAAGTTGCATGTCAGATAATTCTATAGGGTGATCCTACAATCCAAACCACAGTTTCCTAGAAGGGGTATGTATCAGTGTGGGCACAATTACGAAATGATCAACGGGTTACTCCAAAACCGTGAACCCATGTCCCTACAATTTGAAAAAGTACTAAGTTTGATGTGATGTTGCAATATTTATTAGTTGAAGCATGGAAACTGTGGGCCCGAGTGGATGCGTGGTACTAGATCATGAAGTCTAGAGACTTGACACTTCGAAAGAAATGGTACATGAAGGAATAGAAGGAAGAAAATTCCAAAGCTTCTATCCACCGTACATCGGATCAAGGAATGTGGACCGTAGATCCACCATTCTTCGCACATTCTACAGTTCGTTGATCTGTGATGTTGGGACATGCGGAAAAAGGGAAACCTCTGAATCCCGGAGCCCGAAGTTTCAAGGCTCTAGATAAGCCCCCAAATCATAAGCATTGGGTCACAATCGTGGTCCCATGTGAACCAAGGACAAAATAAAAAGGGGCTAGCGCCCGAAAATTTGTTACAAAATAGAGCAAGGCATAGAGATAGAATCCTGAAGGGGTTCTTGACCGACCAAGACCCGTTGAAAATGGAATCTGATATTTCTTTTATTGAATCACATTGGTTTATTCTGGAAAAAATTTAAATTCTATTAGCCTAACAAAAATTTGGTTAACTGAACATTTTGCAGAATTAACAATTGTTGGAACCGAATCGAACTGTCACATAGTGCAGAGAAATGGGCACGGGATGCTTACAGTTTAGAAAATTAAGCTAGAGGAATGGATGTCTATTTGGGAGTTGAAGGGACAAACCCCAATGGGCATGGAGAAGAAATAGATAAAAAATGGAACATGATGAAAATCATTAAAAAGTTGCAGAAAGATGTCCAAAATCACCGAGCAGATAACAAAAAGATCATGAAAACCAAGGAGAAATAGGGATAATTTAACATAAAGTTGATGCAGATCCTGGAAAGAATAGAAAATAAATTGGATAAGGAGAGTGTCTCAAGCAAATAAGGAAGTCACAAAAGAAAAAAAAGTGATAGCAGACATCACCGACACTCTCTAAGGCATTCCAATAAGAGAGCACACAACAGTTCAATCCCATCCCCTGTTAGGACGCATAAGAGGTCTCGGATGGATGAGCTACGAGGGGAAATGAACAAAATCAAACCTCCTACATTTGATGGTGAGCACAAGAAGGATGAATATGCAGAAGCATGGTTGCTAGGCATGAGGAAGTACTTCCAATTGCATAACTATTCTTCTCATGCATAGGTAATAATTGGCATATATCAACTCAAATGTAAGGCATCCATGTAGTGAGATCAGTTAGTGCAAGTGCATCACATTGATGAGAAAAATGTTACTTGGAGGGAATTCAAGAAGTATTTTGAAAATAAATACTTGAATAGGAGGTACTATGATAAGAAAATGAAAGAGTTATTTGAACTCAAGCTGAGAAGTATGTCCATTGATGAGTATGAAAGAAGGCTTTTAGAATTGTTGAAATATGTCTCTTTCATCAAGGATGAGACAATCAAGATTCAGAGGTACTTGAGTGGTTTTCCAACATTCATCAGTGACAAAATACAATATGATGATCCCAAAACAATGGAGAATACCATAACACGAGCTAAGTGTCTATATGACCAACAAAAAGCAAGGCCAACTTTCCAAAAAACTTGGGAAGACAAGAAGAAATTCAAGATGGATCAAAGGAAGAAGGGAATTAAGCCACCATTCTTCAGAAATAATCCTCAAGGACAACCAACTTCTAGAGAACCCAGAACGATTGAGATAGGTGGTCAAAGGCCAAGAAAACAACCTATTCAATGTTGGGGTTGTAAAGGTGATCATATGTTTAGAGATTGTCCTCGCAGAAGTGACAAAGTGAGAGTTGTTCACAATGTTCAGCGAGATGAAATAGTGGGGGGCATGGGAAGAAATGTACCAAGGATCTATGAATCCATGGAAAACAAGAAAGCGGAGTATCAATCACATATGATTGAAGTGGAAGGTATTATCAACAACCAAACCATTACTATTTTAATTGATTCAGGAGCTAGTCATAGTTATATAGATCCTAATATGGTGGAAAGTTTGAATTTTCCAAGAAGCAACCATGAAAAATATTGGTTGGTGTAGCTAGCTACTGGAGCCAAAAGAAAAGTCAATAAGATGGTTAATTCATGTCTTATGAACATGAATGGACTGAGCACAAGGGAATATTTGAACATCTTGCCTTTAGGATATTATAATGGCCTAATTGGTATGAATTGGTTAGACCAACACCATGCCATCTTAGACTGTCGTAACAAGGCATCCACTTGCCTAGATGAGGAAGGAAATCAGAGAACAATCCCATGAATTCCTAGGGATGTGGCTATCAGATAAATTTCAGCAATGCAATTGAAGAAATGCTACAGGAAAAGCTGTCAAATATTTGCAACCCATATGGAGTAAGCATCTAAGGTTAAGTTTCCAAATTTGGAGGATCATGCAATCCTGGAAGATTTTGAAGATGTGTTCAAGGAGGTACCAAGACTACCTCCAAAGAGAGATATTGATTTCTTTATTAATTTGATGCCTGGAGCAGCTCCAGTATCAAAGACTCCTTATAGAATGAGTAAACCCAAGCTAAAGGAATTGCAAATGAATCTTGAAGAGATTCTGAATAAGGGGTGTATATTCCCAAGTGTGTCACCCTGGGGTGCCCAAGTCTTGTTTTTGAAGAATAAAGATGGGAAATTGAGATTGTGCATTGATTTTAGATAGTTGAATAAAGTAACTATAAAGAACAACTATCCCCTGTCAAGGATTGATGATCTCTTTGATCAATTGAAGGATGCAAGGATATTTTCCAAGACAAGGTATGGTCATTATGAGTTCACAATGGTGCCATTTGGGTTGTCAAATGCACCATCTATTTTCATGTGCTTAATGAATGGTGTTTTCCAAGAATATTTAGACAAGTTTGTCATTGCCTTTTTGGATGACATCCTTGTATATTCCAAGTCATATGAAGAGCATGGGAACCATTTGAGGATGATTTTGCAAGTGCTAAGAGAGCATTAGTTCTATGCCAAATTGAGCAAGTGCTCATTTTATCAAAATAAAATTCACTAATTGGGGCACATCATATTCAAATAATGGATAGTCATGGACCCTGAAAAGATTGATGCCATTAGAGAATGGACAACACCTAAGAATGTGACAGATGTCATATCCTTCATGGGTCTAGTTGGTTACTGTTGGAACATATATAATCCTAAACCTTAATCTCACTTTCTCGAAGTTCATATTTTCTAAATAATAACTTAGAAATCAGCTTTAAAATGTTTAAATCAAATTTACTTCTAGTCATATGGCGTTCATGATATCCGTCGTTGATAAAGTTCCCCATCTATGTAACAACCTTAGTTAAATAATTAATTGTCATAGTTAAATAATTGTTTAAAGTATATTAAGTTTAATTAATTAATTGTCCTGAATTATTAATTGTTTAATGTATATTAATTAATTGATTGATTAATTAATTAACTCATTAAATATTTGAGTAATGAATTTAAGTTTAATAAATTTTAATTTATTAAAAGAAAACTTGACATATCGAAGGATGGAACCATTAAGGAGAAGGGGATAAGGTGGTCGGCATTGAATGGAGGGATAAGGTGGTTGGCATTGAATGGAGAGATAAGGTTGGAGAGTCTTAATGAAAGGAAGAGGCGGTGAATGGGGAAGGAGGTTATGAGAGGGAAAAACACTCGGGAGAAGGGGACTTTTTTTTGCAGGGAAAATATTTTCATATTAGGAGATGGTATTGGGGATTTTGATTTTTGGGGAGATAGGAAGACTGTATTACTGATTTTGGATGGAGTTTTTGGCTGGAAAATATTTTTGTAGGACCAAGATAGGGGGGCACCTGTTGCTGGGAGTTTTGGGCTCGAGGGCCAGGAATCCTTACGAAATCCTAGAGCTAGGGAGCCGAAGAGGCTCTGTTCCTAGTTGGTTGGGTGGTTAGACGGTTTTGGGTAGTGTATCAAGCAGAGCATTAGGTAGAGTTGCAGAATAACGATAGCATCAGTTAGAGGTATGTATTTTCATTTTTTTGTTGTGTTATATAATTTATTATGATCTGCTCATAAAATTTAAATAAGATGAATGGTTATATGTTGGTTATGAAATTGTGAAGATGTTAGGATAGCATTTCTATAATTTAATTTATGTTTTATAATTAAATTTATGTTTTATAAGGCTCTATAGGAAGAGGCCTTACAATATGATCGAATGATCCCCTTTTTCCCCGAGTTTTGGAGCTGCCTGATTGTTAAAGAGTCAAATTACTAAAGTTTTCTTTGGAGCTTCGCACTTCGGGTGTTTCTACGGGTCTTCACGGTTAAAGTCTCAAAGCTCGAAGGTGTCCGTTATCACCTTTTCATTAACTTTTAAAGGAAACGAATCATAAGTACATGTGTATCTTTTGAGTCCTCCCTGGGTTGACACATGGCACCCCCTGATCTCGACACATCATCTGAAACAATGTCATCTTCGAAACGTGTTGCCACAGGGGTAGACCCAAGGTTCAACGCTCAAGAGCGCACCAACAAAGCCCTAACTTCCGGCCCTTTCAGCAACACCTGTGAAGCAGATGAAGTCTCACTAGAGGTAGAGGCAGGGGTGGTTGTGAGACTCAGGTGTCTGTAACCTTAGTTGGGACACAGATCTGTGATTATATCATTTACAGAGCACTTAGCATCGATCATTCATCAATATTCAACCCTTATTATACTTCACAGATAGAATAGAGCATCGCAGTGTACACTCAGATCTACAACATTTCAACACTTAACCATAGTAACCCAGATCAGATCCAGTAGATCAGCACTAAGCATCCTCATACACATCAGATATAACAATCATATATATCTAAGAAGCACAAAGAATAAATGGATATATCAAAGCACATAGCATAAGCAAAAACACATTGAATCAAATCACAGAGAATAACACATAGATTTATGTGGTTCACTCCCACCCTGGGGCTACGTCCACAAGATCTTCTTCTTTATTATCGTCTTCAATCTATTACAAGCACAAAGCCTCCAAAACCCTTCTTCGCATAGGACATAAGTTTTGCGCAGCTTGCTAGATCCTTATTCCTTGCATTACAACACTTAGCTTTCTATAGCAACCTCACAGTAACTTGCACTTAGCCTTGCAAGCCTTACACAGTTCGCACAGAGAACTTATTCAACATCACATAGATGCACTACCAATTGCACTAAGAAATCACAACTACTACTTCTTACATTGCCTATCCTTCTATTTATACATTACAAAAGTGGGCCTAAGCATGGGTAAACCCACGGGTCGCCATCTCTTTCCCATTACATTAACCCAAAAACCCTAAAAGGGCCCAAAAGTGGACTGAGATCACATGATCTCTACTATGCCTGACACTCCATCTTTGACACACTGTTAAAGTCCAAAATGGTCAAATATGACCAAGTGTTCCTCAAAACTTGGTCAAGGGCCAACAGGCTCCCAACACTCACCTGTAACTCATCCTGAGTCACTCTGGTCTGATCAATTCTGCCTCGAATGCCTCGAGATTGGCTCGAGCCACTTCGACCTACTGCAGTGCGACAACCTCTTGCTAAGTGAACTCCTGGATCACTACGTCATTTACTGGCCCTTCCAGGCGTTGTTTTGTGGTGATGACAACCTGTTCAAGCTCATCTCCCTGGCTTTCAACTTCAATGAACATTTGGCATGCCTTTTCTTGGATTGGTTGAAGTTGTTGGGAGACTTCCATCACTTTACTTTGCAGCGTGTGTACCTGTTGTTGGGTGGTGCATTGTTCTAGAAATATCTTCAATCTTTCGACTAGGTTTAAGGCCTTCAACTACGCATGTAGCATGTCTACGTGTTTCTTTGCTTCTTGGAGCTATGCCTCCAATGCCTGCAACTATGGATTCTCTGTGAGGTTATCATAAGTCTAGGTGCTTCTAGCACTCAGTTTCTTGTATTCCAAGGCAAAGGTTTTTAATCGGCCAACTGCGCTACACGCAGTTGCCTCCCTTAGATCTCTTATTTCTCGAGGAGTCTCAGGCACGATACAAAGTTATAGATCTGCGATGCATTGTTGAAGTTGTTGGATTACTTCTTCAAGTTGTGCCACCTATTGTGGGACATGTTCTTCAATATTCACTTCTATGACCGTCATAGAGTGAAGTGCTTTGTGAACCCTTTCCTGTACTTCAAGCTTCTCTGCTAGCAACTGGTCCTTGTTCTGCTGTAAATGTGCTTGTTCCTAATCCCACTTCACTTGCAAGGCAATATTTTCCCATTCTTCCTTACTCTATTGTTCTACAAGTGTACTTTGTACTTGTGTTAAAGCTTGGGTGGCTTGTGGTGGCTTGCGCTATGTCTTCTTGAGCTCGTCGAAGGAAAGCTTTGACTTTATCAGTGATCTGGTGTAATTGGGTGGGCTCATCGCATGTTCCTGTTGTTCCAATTGTCAAGGGTACAGTATAAACTACTCGGATAGACTGGAGTGCCTGCTTCACTTATTAAAGTTCACCCTTGATTTGGATGAATACCTCCTCCTGCTTCGCTTCTTTCTTTTCGGCGATCTCTAGTGAAGCATCATTCAATGCAGCGATTAAGAAGTTGAAGTCATCCGGTGTGAGGGTAGTCTTAAATGTAGTTCGGGTGGCCTTAGCTTTCTTTCAGGATGAGGGCTTTGGTGGGGTAATCTTCCTTTTCTTAAAGGGATCCTCCTCCTCTCTAGGTGGAGTAACTTCACCTTTGTTTTTCTCAACTTTTTTGCCACCTAGTTCTTCATCATCACCTCCCTCTGAAGTAGTCTTCATGGATGTTCTATGGACATCTTGAACTTCATCATCCTTCTTAGTATTTCTTGGTCCAGGTGTATCTGGCATATCTTCATGGCTATCCACGTTGGAAATTTTTGTGGGGTCCCCTGCAACAAGGAGGTCTACTGACCATTCCTTGGTAATCTGCTCCAAGTCTTATTCTGCCAACTTGTAGTATGACTGGAGCTATTGTTTGTGCTCATCAGCGTGCATTGTGATATAGGTGAAGTGGTGGTCTATGCTAAATTTTATCAAAGGTATAAACCTATGAATTGTGTTTGGGGTGAGGCGCAGTGTAGATTGGATTGCATTCTTCAATTGGTTGTAATAGGCATGGAAGACAACATTGGACTGCCACTTCTTGTTCATGTAATTGGAGTACCACAATGTACAGAACTTCCTGGCCAATGGTTCGAAGGGTTCGATCTCCAAAAATGTGTCACCTTCGAGTAGCTCCCAGGCGATGAAAGGGATTAGTATGAGCAACCAACTAAAGTGGAACTCATACCCTTGGTCTTGCGCTTCTCTGCAATCAAGCTCTAGTTGGTTTACAGGGTACTACGCCCAGTTCATCTATAGTCCCTTGGTGCACTTCCCTATGAGGTCAACTATGAATCTAGTCACTTGTGTTGGTCTGTTCTTGCGAACTATCTTTCCTGTGATCAACTGATAGGAAAGGCACACTACACCACTCTAGATAGAGGCTATCTTGTAGCCTCGCATGCCTTTCTCAACATCACCATAAGTTTCTTTTATCTTTTGCGCTAGTGCTTGGTCTGATGTCTTTCCAGGGTAAAACTCATGTGGGTCAGGGCCTTGCATACTAAGTCCTGTGATCCAATTGATCAAGGTCGTATCCACAGTGATGAAGTGGTCCAACCATAAGTATCCTTTGTGGTAACAGGATAGCAACAACTTGACACATGCGTTGACTTCCTGGTGTCTGCCGAAGTACGAGATATTCATGACATTAAGTAGTGTGGATTGCGTGAGGTTTTGGGTCCATGATTTGGGGACAATATTAGAATTATTTCCTTTTTTCCTAGTTAAGTACTTATGCGGGGCTAACATGTTGTAAACTTTATGATCTCTAAAGTTAAAATCACTAAATTTCAGTGCTGTGAGCTTATCCTGGTCAACACGAACTGCACGCACCCCTTTCGGAAGGTATGTGCTGATCAAAGTGTACTCAAAGTCTCACGGTACACTGTCATGGTTGATGGCACCTCTTAGAGGTGGTAAGTAAGTAGGTAGAATGAGTGGGATAAGCTTGTCATTTGCGATGTCATCCCTATGCTTGGTACGTTTCTCATCGGTTGGCGGGGATGGACCGACGCGAGCAATGGAAGGGGAGGCCTAGAGTCCTCTCATTGACGATGCTTGGACTCCTGTAGATAATCCTCGCTTTGACATGACTCTCTCAGTCATTAAGTCAATCAAAACTTCTTTAACTACTTTCTCAGCAGCACTGAGCTCGTCCGACATACAAGCTTGGGTCAACTAGCTCGAGTGTGAAATGAATTTAGAGACTATAGTGAACAGTATGGGAACAAGGAAATGATCACAAGGCAAAGTAATCTCAGGTTTTGGGCTCAAATTCTCACTTAGAAAAAAGTATTCTCAGTGTGTGGCACGACAGACTAAGTAGGGAAACTTAGCCACTGTCTGCTTGCAACGGGTATGAGGCTGCATTAACTTATGTTATGTCCATTATGGCATAGTCTAACAGTCTATTGGTGAGCCATAAATGCTTTTTGATCCATTCAGAGTGGCAATCGAATGGTTATATTGGCTTCCAAAGGCTATATTACTTCGCCTCGGTGAAGTGGCATATGTCGTTGTTCTGATATCCCAGCGAAGCTCCAATTTTTCAAAGTGTCTTGCTGCGAGGTACCCTCTAGGATCTTCTACAATTTTTCAATCTTAGCCTTATTCTTACTTAGCTTTCTAGCCTTATTTCTAGTGAGATTCATCTTGGTGATTCTCTTCCCATTTTGATTCTTATTTTCCTTGGACATAGTCACTTTGCGCTGGTGAGATTCTCTCCTAGGGTTTAGGTATATCACTTCTTCTTTGTCTGGGGTATAAATTTTAGCCTTTTGTGTATCTTTGGCCTCAACATCTGGGCTTCTAGTGTCATATGGATTTGAGTGGTTCTCCTGTTCTTCTATCAACTGTGCAATCCTTTTAGTCATGAAATCTTTTAACTCTTGTCTCTGTTGTTATAAAACCACTTGTTCTTCCTTCTTTCTGGCTTGATCTCTTTCAATCCAAGGTTTTCTGAGTAGCATAGTAAACGAGGTGTTGTCCTCAATGAATTTGATAATCTCAAAATCTTCTTTTGTCAAAGTTCCATTGACTGTCATAGGTATCTAAGCGAGTTTTCCACATAACATCATCAGTTTTCCTCTGAATAGTCCTATTCCTCCCAATGAAGGAATCATGGAAGGATTCCCTATAGCTTCCCAAGTTCTTTCTGGCATAATGTTCACTTGTGTTTCTTCATGAAGAATACAGTCAATGTTGAAGTCCCCTATTCTTTCTTTGACTTGCTCCTTTTCTTTGAAGATCTCTGGTAATCATACATCTTTATGTTTCTTCGGGGTTTCTTTCATCTGTATTAATACTTTCTAGGATTCTTTTTGGGGTTATTCTATAGTCTTAGTCTCTTGATCTCCTTCAGTGTTTTCTTGCTCCATATTCAGCCTTTCAAGTCTAGCAATCATTCTAGGGAAATCCAGTACTTCATGGTCCATAGCCTTACAATAGAGGCAACTAAGTTTTCTCCTAGGGAATTCCTTATCAAGATGTCCTGGTCTTTTGCAACTGTAACAAAGAGTTAATCTTCTCTTTTTCTTCACTGATCCCCAACTCTTCTTGTACTGTGCATTAGGATCATAATGGCTAGCCTGCAAAAATTTCTTTCTAGGATCCTGCATCCATTCATTAGTCCAAACATTCTTTCTATGCATAGGTATAACATATATATCATTATACTTATCAGATCTATTCATATCAAACTTTCTTTCATTTATTAATGCCCTAGTTTTTAAGCTAGGATAGAATCTATCAAACATACCTAGATCCATGCTCTAGAAACAAAAAATTTCACTTATCTTTCTTCTATAGAGCATAAAGCTTCCAGATCTAAGAAATTTTGACTATTCTTACCTCTATTAGAGCACAAAGCTTACAGATCTCACCTCTTTTCTGTAGATCTGGCCTCTTTCTTTCAGAAATTTCCACTTTTACTTTTCTTAGAGCACAGAGCATTCAAATCTCGCTTCTTTTCTTCAGATCTGACCTTCCTTTCTTCAGATCTAACCTTATTCTTGGCACAAATCTTCACAGGTTGAGTAAAAAGTTTCACACTAGGGCAACAAATCTACGCACAGATCTTTCTTTTTCACAAAGTTTCTTCTTCCTCAGTTCCCAACAATCACAGTTTCAGGTCCCAGAAATGGAACCATTTTTTGGCACAGGGGCAGACCCAGGGTTCAACGCTCAAGAGCGCACCAACAAATACCTAACTACTAGCCCTTTCGGCAACACCTGTGAAGCAAATGAAGTCTCACCCGAGGTAGAGGTAGGGGTGGTTGCAAGACTCAGGTGTCTACAACCTTAGCTAGGACACATATTTCTGATTATATCATTTACAAAGCACTTAGCATCAATCATTTTTCAATATTCAACCCTTATTATACTTCGCAGACAATATAGAGAATCACAGTGTACACTCAGATCTACAGTATTTCAGCACTTAACCATAGTAACCCAGATCAGATCCTGTAGATCAGCACTAATTATCCTCATACACATAAGATATAACAATCATATATATCTAAGAAGCACAGAGCATAAGTGGATATATCAAATCACATAGCATAAGAAAAAACACATTGACTCAAAGCATAGAGCATAACACACAGATTTACGTGGTTCACCCCCACCCTGGGGCTATGTCCACAAGATCTTCTTCTTTATTATCATCTTCAATTTGTTACAAGCACAAAGCCTCCAAAACCCTTCTTCGCATAGGACAGAAGATATGTGCAGCTCGCTAGATCCTTCTTCCTTGTGTTACATCACTTAGCTTTCTATAGCAACCTCACAGTAACTTTCACTTAGCTTTGCAAGCCTTACACAGTTCACACAGAGAACTTATTCAACATCACATAGATGCACTACCAATTGCACTAAGAAATCACAACTACTACTTCTTACGTTGCCTATCCTTCTATTTATACATTACAAAAGTGGGCCTAAGTGTGGGTAAACCCATGGGTCGATATCCCTTTCCCATTACATTAACCCAAAAACCCTAAAAAGGACCAGAAGTGGACCGAGATCCCATGATCTCTACTTCTCCTGGCACTCCATGTTTGATAGGTTGTCGAAGTCCAAAATGGTCAAATATGACCAAGTGTTCCTAAAAACTTGGTCAAGGGCCAACAAAACGTCACTATGGGTAATGGCCTTTCGTAAATATAACAAAGAGCTAACTCGTAAAACTACAAACCATTAAAATGCCAAAATGTTAAATCTTAATTAATTAAGTTAATCTTAGTTAAAAGATAGTTAACAACTTTGCACTTCAGAGTTTGGAAGTTTACCGTCTGTCATATTCTAAAAATTTTGACGTTTGAATTCTCCAAAGAACTTAAAGTCAAACACAATTAATTAATGTTCTAAAAGAGATTATCCTGTAGTTAACCTTTCATGAATTCGTGATTCAGGAAATTTCAAATCTAATTCATCCAAAATTCCCGGTCGCGAACTATCAATATTAATGGTATTAATCACAAATCAATAGTAATTATTTTAACGTAGATTGTGGATCGCCATCTAGAATTTCTCATTAAGGTAAATAAATTTTCCATCAGTAAAGGTATTCTTGAATCAATACACATGATGTGAATAAAATTGCTCGATTTTGAATTTCATTTTCATCTGCACTGAATAGTAAGTTTTTTCCAAATGAGAAGCTCACGCATTCCCATGTAACAGGTAATCTAGTTTTGATTTTATCGATATCATGGAACCATAGAAGATGGCTAAAGTAGCTGGTGAAGGTGAAAATTTGAATGCGGACGCTCTGTCAAATACCCCACCAAGAGATATTGACACTGTGAAATCTTGGACATAGGTGTTCGATATTCTAGAGCATGAGCTTATAAATTGCCCATAGGATTTAGGCGATGAAGTGAGCGAAACTCATGCAACTAAACTCAAGGACATAGCTCAATCAGAGCTACACAAAATATTTGCGCGACCGAGACTCATTCCATATAACAACATGATAAGCTAGGCACTAGAAAATGTTGACATTCAAACCAAGAGAATTTACAACTCTCAAAAGGTTGTTGTCGGGTCTTTCTGAACAGAACACATACAAGTAATGTATAAGATATCCTTGATTTTAAATATAATCACAATGTTGTCTTCCTGCTGGATTTTGAACAACACGAGTGTATACAATATGATAAAACCTATCCAGATATAATCAAGACCTGGTGGGGGAATCCAGAAAAATTCAGAGCTGATGCTCATGGCATTTATTCCACAGCGTCATTGGATACCCATATGATTTATGTAGCTCTAATTCTCTATAGGCTATTCGGAAAGAAAATCCCCACTCATTTCTCGGTAGCATGGGTGCTAATTATGCATGAGGTGGCTGAGGGATACTCTTTCAATTGGGCCAAGATGTTATCGGATAATCTGGCCAAAGAAATCATTGAATACCAGTAGGCTAAATCAAAAGGACAGTTGGCCCTTTTATACATGTACTCATATATCATGGATGTTATTTTCTTTATGACCCCTTTCCCATTGATGAACTAGAGTTGGACCCCGACCAACACTCAGCCTATCCATGTCTATCACT
Source organism: Picea engelmannii (assembly GCA_009831015.1). Classification (NCBI taxonomy): domain Eukaryota; kingdom Viridiplantae; phylum Streptophyta; class Pinopsida; order Pinales; family Pinaceae; genus Picea; species Picea engelmannii. The sequence goes on along the minus strand of ML829270.1, from coordinate 40,350 downwards.
CTAAGTTGTGGGAAGACAAGGCTAAATATTTCTTCTATGAAATTTTTCATCATGTAGTGGTACCCTTTCATGTATCTTTATATGGTTTCCCACCCCCTCAGATTTCAGATGAAATCATGGGAAACCTAAGAAAAATATTGGATTGGTTCATAGATGAAAATTTCTCTTACATCATGGTTTTCAGGTGCTTAGTCCCCCCCATGCTCTTCCAATTTTTTTACCAGACCGGCTAGTATGTCAAGAAGTGGCTTATCAAACAATGACAGGGGGCATTAGCAAGGAGCTAAAAGAAGCCCAGAAAAAAGTATGGCCTACCTTCCCCCTTCAGGTTGGCATGTTTTCATTATCATACTTTGGTCACTCCAAAGTAGATGTTGCGGCTCTAGAGGATGTCAAGTTAGTTGACATTGAGTTTAGAAGGCATGATCCATACAAAATCATGGAAAACCACCTGGACCAATACAACCTAAAGAGATATGTGCACAATAATTTCCCACGCGATGAAATATTTAGGGGAGCTAGGTCATATGAGGAAGTATTGAACATAGTCCAAAATTTGTCCCTAGATCAACAGGCCAGTTTCTTTAGTTTTCAAAGTCACATAAGAAACAACTTACCGAATGTATTATAGGGAGAACTAGTAAAATCTTTGTCTACGTAGGAAACTATACATCCGGGTTTTGAGATAGGGAGCTCTGGAAAACAGGAAACTAAGGAAAACCCAAAGGACACTGAAGTTTTAACTGAGGAATTGGAAGCTTTAGTATCAACTCCACTAGGCCCTCATACAAAGGCTCAACTCGAAGCCTTTCAGAAACAAGGACAAGACACATCTCCTTCTACACCAACCACCTCTGTGGCCAACACTGTTGAGCAACAACTATCTAAGGAGATAGGTGTTCCTATCACTTCATTGACACTGTTGTAGTCTAATTTCGTAAATCCCAGTTTCGAAATCATTTTCATAGATGATATCACCCCAATTGCACCCAAAGAGATGTCCCCTTCTGACTTCTTCTTTAGCAAGAAAAGGAGGGCTATAGTCAAACGAGAAACACATCAAAAAGATGGAGAGATGGTCAAAAGACAAATAATGGTGAACGATGGACATAACCAAGACAATTCAGAATTTTCTAAGGAAATGGTAGGCTCATTAGGTTCCTTTTCCATGACAAATCAATGGTCTAGAGAAAATCTGGTTGAACTAAAACAAAGAAACTTGTTGGTAGGGAAGTTGCAAGAGAAGATAAAGACTATGGAACAAGATGTGAAAAATAAGATGAATCAAGATTTTGAACAGGTCAGAGATTATGATAGGCATCAAATTCAACAACTCCAAGCTAACCTTGAAGAGCTCCATCAGAATTCACAGGCCAACCATCAAACATAAGTTGGTTGTGGTATTGATTGATAGTGATATCACCCATAATTGTGTTCACTGTAGGCTTGCTGAGGAGATCCATTATTTTGTCCTCCTTGTTTCTAATTTTCAAATCATCATCGCTAATGGGGGTATGATGAAGTGTGGAAGCCTCTATGATAATTTCAAACTCCAAATGGGGATTATCATTTGAAAATCCACATGTTCTCCATTTCCATGGGGGGTTGTGATATTGTGTTGGGCATGGAATGGCTTCACACTCTGGGACCAATCACAATGGATTATCAAGAATTATATATGAGTTTCACCCAAGAGGCTCACACCTATACCCTCCTAGGTCTCCAAGCAAGCTCCCTTGAAATCATCAACTCTCACAGGATGGAAAAAATGTTGAAGAAAGGCCATCATGGTGTGATTGTTCAATTTCATGTCATCCAGGTCATTGATCAAGTCTCTCTGATAGTTCCTCCTATCGTGAAAATAATCTTGGACAAGTACCCAAAGGTATTTGAGGTTCACATCAACTTACCTACCTCCAAGGTTGAGCATGATCATAGTGTCCCTCTCCTTCCAGGAAGTCAACCCCCCAATGTATGTCCCTACAGGTATCCCTTTGCTCCAAAAAATGAAATAGATAACATGGTACAAGAATTACTAGAGGCATGGGTAATTTTCCTAGTACTAGCCCATATTCTTCCCCTATGGTGATGGTCTTAAATAAATAAGGTACTTGATGCATGTGTCATGATTTCTGTGCCCTTAATAAATTGGCCTACAAAGAAAAGTTTCTCATTCTTGGCATTTATGATCTATTGGATGAACTACATGGTGTATGTGTCTTCATCAAATTAGATCTTTGTTTTGGATATCACCAAATTCGAATGAAGGAGGTAAATATTCCAAAGACTAATTTCAAAACTCATGAAGGACATTATGAATTCTTGGTCATGGCTTTTGTCCTTTGCAATGTCCCATCCACCTTCCAAAGTCTCATGAATAAAATATTGAAACCTTATCTTCAAAAGTTTTTCCTAGTTTTCTTCAATGGAATTCTCATTTACAGACACACTTGGGATAGACACCTTCTCCATTTGGAAAAAGTCCTTCAATTTCTATGGGACAACCAAGTGTTTCTCAAAAATACCAAATGTTCCTTAGGATATAGCAAAGTGGAATACTTGGGACACATTCTAGGTCAAGAAGAGGTAAAAGTGGACCCCAAAAAGGTACAAGATATGTAAGATTGGTTGTGACCCACGACCTTAAAGCACTTAATGGGTTTCCTCAGTCTTATAGGATATTATTGGAAATTTGTACACCATTATGGAAAATTTGCTAAGCCCTTGACCGACCTTCTTAAGAAAAATGCATTTCATTGGACACATGTTGTCGAGAAATCCTTCACAGATTTAGAGTGGTTAGTGTGCACTACTCCTATCCTAGAATCTCATGACTTCAACAAAACCTTTGTGGTGGAATCAGATGCTTCTAGAAATGGTCTAAGAAGATTCCTCACACAAGATGGTCGACCTCTGGCCTTTACTAGCCAAGCGTTGAGTGGCCTCAATTTGGGACAATCTACATATGAAAAAGAAATGATGTCCATTCTCCATGTAGTGCACACATGGTGGCCATATCTTTTGGGACATCATTTTCATATAAAAATAGATCACTATAGTCTGAATTATTTTTTGGAGCAGTGAATATCCTCCCTAGAACAAAACAAGTGGTTGACCAAAATGTTGAGGTATGATTATGAAATCATATATAAAAATGGAAAAGACAATATAGTAGTCGATAAGTTGTCAAGACAACATGAGGAGGATGGATCTCTCTTTTCCTTATCCTTACCGGTACCTGATTGTATTAAAGAAGTTAGACAAGAGTGGCTAACACATCTAACTATATCCAGGTTAATTCAACGCCTTCAGGAGGAACCTAATCCTCCCATAGGCTACACTTGGCACAAAAATATTCTCCAATATAAGGATCGTCTGGATCTATCGCCCTATTTAGAACTCAAGCCGAGGCTCTTAAATTAGTTTCACTCATCAGCTATTGCAGGTCACTCGAAATTCTAGAAGACCTATGTTCACGTCTGTCATTCTTTTTGGGGGGTATGAATGAAGAAGTATATACTTCACTTTGTCACAGAATGTGAGGTGTGCCAACATAATAAAGTTGAACCCATCAAGTCTCCTAGATCTCTACAACCCCTACCCATTCCAGCTTCGATGTGAATGGACATCTCCATGGACTTTATAGTGGGCCTCTTGAAATTTGGGAACAAGTCCTTCATCATGGTGGTGGTTTATTGCCTCTCCAACTATGCTCATTTTTGTGCATTACCCCACCCTTTCACACCAACTCTAGTAGCACAAGTTTTCCTTGATCATATTTTCAATTTACATGGCATTCCCACCTCTATTGTATTTTCTCGTGGTCCAACTTTCACTAGAAAATTTTGGCAAGAACTATTTAAATTGCAAGGAACCCAACTAAACATGCACACCACCTATCACCCCCAGTCTGACGACTAAATATAAGTGGTCAAAATATGTTTGGAAACCTACTTGTGGTGTTTTTGTTTGGACAAACAACATTAGTGGGTCCAATGGCTCACCTTGGTCGAATGGTGGTACAATACTTCATATCATATGACCACTAAAATCACCCCATATGTAGTGTATGGCCAACTACCACCTACAGTCACTACATATCTTCCTAGCACATCAAAGGTAAAATATATTGATACCATGTTGCAAGGTCGAACAACCACCCTAGAAAATTTGAAGGATAACCTCCACATGTCCCAAAATTTCATGAAGCAACAGGTGGACCAACATCATTCGGAAAGGGTTTTTCAGGAAGGTGATCAGGTGTTTCTCAGGCTCCAACCTTATAAAAAAACATTCCTCAAATCCCTGAGACATCACAAGTTGGCACCCAAATTTTATGGGCCCTACCAGACGATCAAGCATATTGGTTCAGTAGCCTACAAATTGGCCCTTCTAGCTACTTCCAAAATCCATCTGGTGTTCCATGTTTCATGTTTGAAGAAAGTGGTGGGACAGAATTTCAGGGTCCAAACCACCCTTCTGGAATTAGATGAAGAAAGCTCCCTTTGGCTCCAACTAGAAGCAGTCCTTAATACATGTGAATGTCAGTTGCATGGATGAACTATCAAGGAAGTGTTGATCAAGTGGAAGGACACATCACCAAAGGATGCGACTTGGGAACTATCGACCATACTCCAACAATTTATGCATATTCATCCTTGAGGGAAAGGATTCTTTTGAAGGGGAGGGGAATGTTAGGATCTGATCCTAACCCCTCTTCATGGGTCATTAGTTAGTAGGATATGCTTTCTATGTAATAAAGGTTGACATGAGTTAATAAGGCCTATTAAATAAAGGAGAATAATTCAATGTAAGAAGACCTAATAGAAGCTTTAGCTTCTAGAAAGAGCTTCCTTTTGAAGTTTCCTTAGAAGGTATATTTATTATAAACAAGAGTAGGAGGTATTGGATATTTTTTTCTTGGATATTATTGTAATATAGCTCTAATATGTTGGAGGTTTCCCCCTCGAAGAGGAAAGTGAACATTTTTATATTTAATAAAGGTGCTCTTCCTGGTGTTATCCCGGTATTGTTCTAGCTATAATCTTGTCTTTCCGTTACTGCTTGCTAAATATTTGTTTTCTACATAATATAATTTATCTAGTATGTTGCACCATACACGGTGGAAATACAATGTCCTCTTTAAAAAAAAGGTTGTCTTTTAGGGGAAAAAAGTACCAACATAACCTCTACCATCGGATATGCACTGCAAGGAAAACACCTTGTAGTATAGGTTTTTGGGAAGGTTTTTAGTGTTACAAGATTAGGAAAAAATTTCAAAAAAAACTCTGCTACAACCTTCACTATTCATAATAGAGGTTTAAATGGATGTTCCATATAACTAAAAAAAATTGAGTGGGTGAAGGTTTTAGCAGAGGTTTTTTTATCGATGCTTGTATTGGTAAAATGCATCGATGAGGTCTTGATTAACCTACATCTGTGCATACACAAAGATATTTAAAAAGAAAAAAAACATTGGTGCTCTTATAATTATTATTCTTCGATTACACCTTTTTTGTTGTATGCATCCGTAGTGATTTTTGGGTTTATGTACACATCGGTTTTTATTGTTTTTTATATGCATCACCGATGCTCATACAAATATTACACATTGGGTCATTTCTATTGTTTTATGGCACACTGGTGCTCATATAATTTGTACACACTAATCACTATATTACCATGTACTCCAGAGGGAAGTGAAATTTCAAATATTTAAGGTGATATTTTGACACCATTCTTTGTTACTAAGAATCGATGTATTTATTATATATAAATCACCGATGTATATATTATATGTAAAGAATCGGTTCATATTGTGATCATTCACATTGTAATATTTTGAAATGAAAAATATAACAGTATGTTATGTCATTTAAAGCAATAGTGATTTTTTCACATTTTTTAGCATCGATGTTTCAATGTAATTAATAGGCATCGATGCATATAATTCATAAAAATGCATCATTTTTTGTATTATGGAACACATGTTTTAGTGAGTTCAAATTAATACAATGCACTGATATGTATATATTTCAATTAAATTGTTTTGTTTTACAAATTTGCAATTATATCAAAATAAAATATTTTTTATAATAATATTGATTTTTATAGTTTTGTTATTGTGTTTTGAAACAATGATTTCACTAATGTATTATCCAATGGATTACACCTCTCTTATCTATAACAAATTAAATCATTCATATACTAATTAATTAGCAATGCAACATTTTACAACATTCGACAATGCAATAAAATAATAAACTCATTTTATTATATTTGAATAAGAAACTCATCATCATACAGAATGGGACAACATAAGGCCCAGAATAATCAAAAATGAAACAAATATGTAATTTTTCCACATATTGTTAACATGTCCTCGTGTAATTGGGACAATATCTTGAGTATGTTAAACAAAATATCTGATTTTCACAGACAAATATTCCAAAACATACAACTTGTAGTAACTTTAAATTATGATCTGTAAATTATCATGGATATTCCATTGGAATAGTAAGTCACAACATGTCTGATAAATAAAACTGAAATATACACTATGAACGTTAAATTCCTTTATATTTCATAATATTTAGTTATTGATTTTCTGTAAGGGGCTGAATTAAATAAACAACCATTTAATTTACAACATAACCGTAAAATTCAAGAAATTCCTATAATTTAGCACATTCGCCTACAAATTTTTCAATAATAATAAAAATTTTATAACAGTTTAAAAGCAATGCAAAATCTTAAATACCTGAACCTGATGCTAATAACCTTCGTTTGTCCGTCGATTTCCTCCTTGACTGCTTCTGCAAAACACTGCCCAAAACCTAGTTCCTCCCTGCCAACTAGGTAACTCCCTAGCTCCAGGATATAAATGGATATCCTGGCCCCCGTGCCCAAAACCCCCAGCAACTTCGGTGCACTGTATCAATCCTACTCCATAACTTCACTTCTCTCCACAAATCCAGAGCTCCCCAAAATTCATCCCCCTAACCTCCATCGAATGGCCTCCCGTCAAACTCCTTCCCTTCCTTCTCCCTCCTTCACCAACTTCCCGCCTCTTTTACTCCCTACCTAACTCATTTATTACATTCTTATCCCTTCCTGTTAATGCCCCTTATCCCCCTTTATTTAATATCTTATCCTCCTGCAATTAATAATTTATCCTTTGTTGTGTACGTAACCTTTCAATTTAATTATATAAATTATTAATTTATTAAATTTAATACTCATGTTTTTAAATGTAATAGGTAGTTTAATTAATCAATTAATTAATTAAATTTCAACCATTAATTAATCAATAATTATTTAATTAGTTTTATTATACCTATCATGTTTAATTAATACCATATTAAGACGATTAATCCCCTAATTAATTTTTACTTAATAATCCTTCACATTTGTTCAACTAGGGTTGTTACATTTTCTACTTATGTATGAAATAGATAAATTATGGAAAATAGAGAAGAGTAAAATAAAATCACACACCATCCAAAAAATAACACAAATATTTTCTTTGGGAAACCCTTACGGGAGAAAACTTAGCTAGAAGGTGAGTCTTCTTTTCTCTCTTTTCTATCGTATGGAAATAATGTAAGTACAAAGGAGAAGGCACCCTCTATGGAGTTACCTGAGACCTGTGTCCTATTAGGTTGTTATAGAAAATTAAGCCCCTCTATTATTCTCTTTATTTTCTCACTCCCAACTATTCTTCTCTGTTATGGAAGAAAATACAATAACACAAAATGGAACCCCTTCTCCTCCTAGCAGGCGCCCGATATTTAACATAGCTTGATAGTCATCTAGGGTTAGATTTTTTACTTCCTCAACCGTCAATTGTGATAAGGTTTTGTAACTTCTAGAATATTCTTTAAATTCCTCACATGGTTAGCCCCATATGCATCATTAATGGGGGACGATGTGGAATCCACTCATACCATGGTAGTCAACACGATAGGTCAACTTGTGGGAGGAATAACTTTTTCATACTATCCCTAATTGACGCATGATCTACACCATTGGAAAGGTCTCAAAGTGTAGAACACTTTCAAGGGGGTGCACACAAATTTTGGACACCATAACCCCAAAACATGTCATTTAATGCCTCAAAATGGCTCTGGAAGGTTCCATACCTCAATTCTACAAATTAGGACCAACCACTAAAATGACCCTGCAAGTTGATTCCTCCCATTTTTTCCACTCTAGACTCATCGAGATAGATGAAAAATAATTTAATGATCTAATCCATATCATACCTCCCCATTTAGGGAGGATTTTTGTCCCCAAAATATTTACTAAATGAGGTGAGGAAATTTTTCCTCTACCTTCTCCATGGAGTACTATTTTTCTTTGCTTGGAAGTTGTCCTTTCAACCCAATACACCATTGGTCATGTTGCCCCTATATTTTATTTGTAGACCTCTTCTGCAAAATCGTGTCCTATGCCAACTCTACCTAAACATCTAGAGATAAATCCTCTATGGAAGGTAGGACCTGCTCCTGCTCCTAATCCAACATGGAGAACTCATAGAATTTGAGATTCTCCACATTCACTATTAAGTAAATGTGCATGTATGGGGGTAGATTGAGTCTGTAGGAATTATCACCCACCTTTTCTAATACCTCAAAAGGACCATACCACAGAGACTTGATCTTCTTGACAGGACCATGTATCCATTCCTTATTCAGTTGTAACCATACTTTGTGTCCCACTCTAAATTTTCTCTCTATTCTATGTTGTTCATGTCTAACCTTATATTTCTCCTGTGACTTCTTCAGCATCTCATGTACTTAAAAATGGATCTTCCTGATCTTCTTAACATATTTTTTTTTCCTTTAATGAATCCCTTGTGAGTTCCTCCCTCACTCCTCCTTGTTTTCCATATACAACATCTAAGGGTGAAGGTGAAAAATGTACAAAGAAAGTTTCAAAATGTGACTTACTAGTAGAAGTGTGGATTTCTCTGTTATAAGAGTATTTGGTTTCAACCTCCCCCTCCAAAGGCCTAACTCGACCTCCCGGTCTAAGATCGTTCGATGTCTGAGTCGAAGCGACTCCTTAGATTCCTCCCTGGAACCTGAATCTTCTATCACAGGTTCTTCTTTCTCTAGCGCAGTTTATGTGGCACCCGCGGACCCTCTTCTTTAGCGTCCTTCAATTCTTAACACCAAAATGCACTAGCTCTTGTGCTAGACTTCCTTGTGATGTGACCATGGATTAATACCATGGTCCAACTCCCTTTGCAGCCCTGCACTCGGGACTTTCATGCATGGCTTACTCCTCATGTCCAACTTCTGAATCGACAAATGCTTCAAGACCATATCTACGGTCTACGCTCCTCTTGTGATCAACGGCTATGATCGACATCACGATTTTAGACTTCGCAAGTCCTCTATTCTCCCAACTCTATTTATTTTGATTGCAAATCAACGATATGTTGATCCTTTTCCACGTGTCATTCTAGATCCAACGGTCTAGACTTGAAATCGCTCCTCATGACTTTGCGAAGACCTTTGTTTGATTTCAAAAAACCTTTCAAAGTTCCTCCTCCTGAACCTCTCGATATTATGCCACTTGTCTCCTCCTTAATGATGGATTACTTCTTTGTCCTCGGGAATTTAATAAGTCCTTGACTCCTTTGCACACTTAGCACAATTTCACCCTTCGATACTTAGACTATTCTCAAACTCTTTTTGCACTCCTTGTAGAATTATTCACAGACTTCCTCTTGCAACTTTGCTCAGCTTGAAAACCTCTAAGGTTCCCAGTTCCTCCACGTCCTTAAGTGGAATTCTTCTTTCCCTCCCTGGAAGACTGTCTCTCTACTTTTTGATCTTGTAAGGAAAACTCACAACACCTTAGATGCACTCCTTGCACTTGGCTTAGCTCTTTGACAGCTTCTTCATTAGCCTTATGGAAAGGTTTAAGGCATCTCCTTTCCTTTGTCAACACAATTCTTTCAAAACCTTCCTTCACTAGAATGTTCAGCAATTCTAGGATTCTACAACACTTCCAACCGCATTGCTCCTACGAATTCTCACACCAGCTCGATGCCCTCCCGGTATAGTATTCCAGAGTGTTCAGTAACTCTGGACTATGCTTCCCTTCACACAGTCTTTCTTTTCAAAGAACTTAACCACCTTGAAATTTCTCCTTGATTCGGTGAATAAATTTGGTGTGCCCTCTTGGTAGCTTCTCTTTTGACTCCACTGAGTTTATATACGCACTCTTTGCATCGGATTATAGATTTTCCATACTATGTCATGCACTCCTTGCACTTATACTAGAGAACTAGACTTAACTCAAATCACTCTCGGATAGGAAACTATATCTCTATCCCTGTAGATGATTTCTAACATTCATATACAATTCACAAACATGTAAATAAAATTCACAACACAACATCCATTGAACAAAAATATAAAATAGGAAAAACTGTCATTTTCTATTAATGGTAGAACGTCAAATTTACAATGATGGAGTCTGAGCTGCAACTGAGTCTCGACTCTCTTTGATTCTCTCCCTACAACTCAATCTATCCAACCAACCCACCTACTTATACTTTGCAATAAAAACAAAGATTTATACAAGAGGGGCTCAAATGATCTTCCCTCACAATCCAACTAATGGTGTCAAATCACCATCCCTAATGCCTATCGAAAGGGAAAATTACAATGATGGCAATTCTGCTCCAAATCAGATGCAAATCCATTTTGTCGTCAGCCTATTAATGGAGACCTTATCTTGAGTTCGTGCAAAGGCACAATTTTTCTCCTTCCATCATGTCTTCATTAATTTCTTGGATCACGCCTTAGATTCTTGAGGTAAAATGAGAGGGTGGTGCCTCTCCTTCCTTGAATGCACACCACATGGGTTAATTAGCTAGCACGTGTTGACATGGAGTGATTCTCCTGCATCATACTCCACAGTGGAAAAAATTATGATCTCCTTCTCATGAGCTTTCCAACATAGTTTAAATCCACCTGGATCCCAAACTTTCCTTTGGAGTTGTCTCTCGGATCCCCAGCTCCACTGCTTCTACTCCTACATCTTCCCCACTACTCATGCAAGTTTCCTTTCGTCCATATTCCTCATGTTTACCGCTTTCGTTGCTGAACTCGACATCATCTTCCTTATCTCTTCGATCACCCTGCCCAGTTTCTCCATTGGTTGGTTCTTCTATTGCAGACTAGCTTGCTGCACTCGCTTCTTGTCAATGGGAAAATCACACTAACTTCCCAAGACATATTTTTCCTTTGTGTTCTTAGCTTGCCACTCTGTTGCAATCTTCACTCCTGCAGGCTCCTCATCACTGAATTGTTTCTTAGCTACCACTTCTCCTGACATATTTTCTCATGCCATTCCTTCGGTTGTTCCCATTCCATCTTCCTCCAACTGCTCCTCATGATGGTGTAATCCTTCATCTACTTCCAAATTAGGTTGTTGGATGTGCATGATTTTCACTACCACTCTCCTCCCAATATATTCTAATTCTTCAAACATACCAACAAATTCTATGTTGTATGCTCCCTTTTCTATTACAGACCCCAGTGTTGTAGTCATCTCCTATTCATCTTCCTGGTTGAAAACATCGAGCGATTCCGTTGAATTCTCTTCTCCTCCCGTTGGGACATACCTCATTATATGTTCCTTTTACTCCTTGAAAATATCTTCTTGTTGTCTCCCTATCACATCTGCAACATCTATGATAGCCTCTCCTCAGCCGCTCGGTAGGAATATCTCAACTCCTTCGATGATCAGAATATTCCTTCGATCCTCGTACTCTGTTGTGATGAAAGTTTCTAACTTGTCATCATATTCATTCACATGAATCATAGCTCCATGTGAATATCCACCTGAGTGAGGTTTTCCTTCTGCCTCCTCTTTGTCTATCAAGATCCTCTGGCATGAAATCCCATCTGAGCTCATCTCTTTTCCCTTTCCCACCTGGCAATCTTGGATGTCTCCTCTGCTCACCTGGTAGTTTATGAGATCCATTGATCCCTTATCATTTCCCACCTGGAAATATACAAGACCCTTTCCATATCTCTTTCCCTTATGACTGAGTTTTTCAGCATGCCTCAGCCACCTCTTTAATATTGTTTGTTTCCCCCTGGCTAACAACTTCTGAACAGGCCATCTGGTTTTCCTCTTCAAAGTCCATTTGTACCTCCATTGTACCTTTGAATCTTGTTGCATCATGAATGCTAGCTCCTCCATCTGCACTCTGATTTCACTGAGCTCCTTATCCATCTCCACCCTTATCTTCTATAAATGGACTTCTCATCAACCATTCTTATGACCATCAATGGACATCTTCACCTTCTACCTGCCCTCCTGGCAATTCTTTTGCTCATTATGCAACTGAGTGTTGGCAAATATTGAACAAGCAATGAATACGTGTTGATGGTTGTTGTCATTAATGGCAACAGTGGAGATGGCAGGATAAGAAGGATAAAACCCCTTGGGGATTCGGATGTAAAATCTCAGGAGGAACAGCATTGAAGAAAACGCGCGCAGCAAGAGTTTACAGAGAAGAAGGAAGACAGAGATCCAGTGACCGTTGGATCCCATCCAAATTTCCCGAAAGACCGACAACCGTCAGATCTGCAGAAGTTGTGAGGGAGATAAACCATCGGAGATTCGGGGATCGGGATTTCAATATGAAAATTTCACTCGACAACGAAAACCCTGAAATCGCGATATGCGATTTCGCGATTTGATCGCAACCGTTAAAAGCAAGCTTGAGATATGGACCGTTGATTTTTCTCATCGGAGAATCGGGAATCGGAGTTTCACGAGTCTCGTGAACAATGACAATGAAAATCTTGATTTTGCGATATGCGAACTCCCGACTGAATCTGCACCGTCAGATCAACATGTGATCTAGACCATTGATCCAACTCACGACGGTAGACCACGTCACCCAGGGACACGTGGCACAACCAGGGAATGAAAGGTGTCAGACAGATCTAACACTTCAGGCACATACAATTCATGAATCAGAGTGACACGTGGCAGGATTTAACACGTGCCAAATCATGTGTGACGTCAGCAAAGGCATCGGCAATCGGGACTTTGATATGTCAAGAACACACTGCAACAGAAACTCTGAAATCGCGATATGCGATTTTGCGATGTAATCACAACCGTTGGATAAGAATGAGATCTGGACCATTGATCTCCGTCATCAGAGAATCGGGGATCGGGAATTCTATAGACATGTGTATGATGACATCTAAAATGCCGAAACCCCGATGAGAGGCTTGACCGAGGTCTTATGTTGACGGTCACATGGACCATTGTGTAGCTGGAAGGGGCTAAAGCTCGGAAAATGAGCACATCGGGAATCGGAGAATCGGGGGTTCCGAGTACATGTGCATATCGACAATGAGAATGTCGAATTCGCGATGAGTGAAATCCCGATGGGATCTGAACCGATGGATCAAGCATTGATCAGAGGGTTGTTGTTGTTCCTCACACATTAATGCTTCAGTTATGAATCCGTTAGGTGAAACGGATTGATGATGACGAATTGGTTAGCGTTTCAGTTGCCAAGACAGATGTCCTCGGATTTCCCATTGGAAGGGGAAGTGGAATCGTTAAGGAATCATGTATAAAAGAAAATGAGTGAGACTGAATTGGGTTGGTTGTTCTGAATGGAAAAAGAACGAAACAATTAGAAAGGAGAAAGGAGAAGGATTTAAGGATGAAATCTGATTGATATACAGAATGAAATGAATTGTATATGAGGATTGGAGAAAAGGACAGGCAGAGCAGATGAAATACAGAGTAGAAGAACAGAATGATAGTGCAGAGCAGAGGCAGAGTAGAACAATAGAGCAGAGCTGAAACAGAGCAGAATGATAGAGCAGAGCAGAAGCAGAACAGAACAATAGAGCAAGCAGCAGAAGACAAGATTTACAGAACAAAGTAAAATTGGTATGAACTGATTTATCTGTAAAGTTGAATTCTTATTTAATCATTGATATCTTAGGGAGATTGGGAGGTTCTCGGGAGGACTGTTGTCCTCAGAAGTTCAAGTGGGTGCTTGAAC